>CATLJY010000204.1:0-246996 GCA_949987705.1 Thereva unica | reverse complement strand
GGCTCTGCTAACTTCTTCTATGCTTGGTGGCGGCAGCATAGCATTGTCATCAGATATTGGTGGAGCCTCCGAATCCTCAGTTAGCTCGCCATTTAGCAATTCATGAAAGTGCTCTTCTCATCGCTCCAAGATGCCTTTAGGATCGGTGATCAGATTCCCTTCTTTGTCCTTGAAGTATGTGCAACGTGGTGTGAATTGCGTCATAATGCGGACTCTCTGGTAGAACTCCCGCGCCTGGTGCGGCCGTTGTCCTCTGTACTGTTCTAGCTCACAGACGAGATTTTTTTCCCAGGCTTCCTTTTTTCGTCTGTGAATTCTCTTTTCTTCTTTTCTGAGCTCTTTATATATCTCTTCACGTGCCCGTGTTCTCTGAGACTGCTGCATGGCTCGGTACGCAGCATTCTTACGTTCAGTTGCCAGCTTGCATTCATTATCGAACCAGTCGTTCCGATCTTTGCGACTTCTGCCTAAGATGGAATCAGCAGTACTAATGTCAGTATTTTTAAGGCGGGTCCAGTTCTCATCGACGACCGGCATCTCATCCCCAGGACTTAGGGCGAGTTCTAATGCATGACCGTAGCTGTTTCTGGCCATTTCATTGCGTAGTGCAGCTGTGTTGATTCGAGCCTGATCAGCGGATACAAAGCTTTTCAGCGTTGTAATGCGCTCTCGGAGCACCATACCAACAAGATAGTGATCCGAGTCGAAGTTGGCACCTCGGTACGTTCGTACCGTCATCAGACCCGAAAGGTGGCGGCGGTCTATCAACACATGATCTATTTGGTTGCGAGTGGCTCCATCAGGAGATACTGAGGTGGTTTTATGGATATCTTTACGCGCAAATCTAGTACTTGCAACGACCAAGTTCTTACTTGCTGCCATCTCTAGAACTCGCTGTCCATTGTCATTAGTGTTTTCGTGCAAGCTGTGGTTGCCGACATATTGCCTGTATATGGGCTCCCGGCCTACTTTGGCGTTCAGATCTCCCAGTATGATTTTTACATCATACCTGGGGCAGGCATTAAGTTCCCGTTCAACTAATTCGAAGAATTCTTCTTTTTCATCATCCGGGGACTCTTCTGTAGGTGCGTGAACGTTTATGAGGCTGATGTTCTTAAATTTAATAATAATAAACTTTTGGACGTCAAAGGATAACGTTAAAATACAATTCCTGTCCGATAGAATCAAGTTCAATGCCGAAATTCGACACAATAAGCGTACAAAAATGCTTAAGGAATACACTCATCGGACAGAATGTGCAAAGAACGAATCCGTCAACAGATGTTATGCCACTCTCACCCTAGTGTCAATTCTGGCTTAGAGAGAGTTTGTCCAGCTCGCCATCACTTGCCCGGTCTATCAACTCATAACGAACATATCACATCGCACTTCTTTTTTTGTATCCAACTTTTTGTAAATGAATTAAAACAGTTTTGTGGTCTTGCTTGGTCTAGCTTGATACCAATATCGACACTGCCAAGTGAAATCAAGTAGACAATTCCTTTGTCGCAACAATATTGCAACGCAACTTTTCAGTATCTAGGTTGATCATGCAAACAAATCTTTAATGTCAACAGCTTATTTCCTTACGTCAACAACTTCCACAAGTTTCCCAAAAGGCATAACCCTAACATTATTTTAGCAGAAATTCGGTCGTAGTTAGCAAACCTCTAGAATAAATTTCCGTGTTATTGATGAAAAACTTGTGCTCAAGGTCAAAACATTTTCCTTTGATCCAAAAGTGACCACCAAAAAGAACCACTTCAATTTATAACAGGAGACAACCAAACACCTGAGAAAGTAAATAAACATTCACCCTTTGTTAAGTGAAGGGCGAAAAACTCCGAGGTAAGCCCTTTGTACTGTCGAAAGTTTTATTAGAAACTACTATATCATACTCGAGTATGAGTTGGAAGCAGATATATAGGTTGCGTTCAGAGCATTGTATTCGGTTACAGATAGTATAGAAGTGTATGTACTCAAATCCAAACTGACATATTCTTGCGTGAACCGAATGCACGCAACGCAAAAGTTGGTCTACTTTCAACTTTTCCGGCATAGCCTTAAATGCACAAACACAAGCATGCACAGTAAAAACACGCACTCGTTACTCGTTCTGCATGCAACGCAAACACGCAAATATACGTCCGTAAAAACTCGTCGCATACTGTGGAATTGTCGAATGCAACAGGAACAAGAGACAGCTTTTTCCTTATGCTTGCTGATGATAAGTGAGGAGGAAGTGATAAGATAGTGGTTGTAAAAAGAGAAGCCAGGTAAGAAAGAATATTATCGAAATAGCAAAAGAGGAAGACGACGGCGCATATCGCTGCGTGGGGCGGGAACCCTAACCTCTGTCGGGCGCCTTAACCCCTTAAGCTATCGGGCCTCGCAAGGAAAATCCTGGCCAATTAAGATTAAAGATTGTTCTGCTCATTTTTGTGGATAAAAGGAGCTTTTGAGGGATAATTTTTTCCGTTTTATAAATTTATTTCTTCATTAGTAATCCACTTGCCTTTTGTAAATCCGATACCGAATAAAAACCATTACAGGACCTAGGATCAGACTAATGGCATAACTTAATGACTGTAATCAAACAACAGAAACAGAAGTTATAACGTGGGAAAGAAGGCGCATTTCCTTCATTAAGTTTTATAAATGACAAAAGCATTAACATCAGCAATAAGATACAAAACATTCACCAAGGTGTATCCTAATGGTGAATTAACGCTAACGAATCCTTAGAACATGTCCTAAAGTGCGCTCAATATTTCATGTCAAGACCAGAAACTTTGGGCATTAGTCGATACGAACGCACCCTAATGGAGAAAGTTCCCCTTTGAAGCAATGGTATTTTGCCGCTATACAAATGAATATAAACTGCCTTCAAAGGATCCTACGTAAACAATGCTCCTTTATCATGTCTCGACTGTCGGGGGAGGCGAACAGCTACTTGTAAATAAAACGTAAGAGAAAATAAAAAAAAAATGTTTATATATAGATATATATGTAGATATGTATATACTCTCAAGATGAACACCCAAAAAAAGTGCTAGTCTAGAAGATGCTGAATAAGCGTCATGACTGCCGCCAGTGTCTAATGAGTTCAATTAAAGGAAATCTTTGGCCACTTGTTGAATATTAACCTTGAGCTGGTGCAGAGTTACCCGAAGACCGCGTTAGGAGGATATTGATTTAGATTCGTCGATAAATTATCCCGTCGGGCTGAGTGCCGGGTATTAACGTCAGCCCCCTTTCAACAGTGAGATAATTAGTAACGTCGAAAACTCCGTCTTAATTATTTCCCAAACTTGACAAGTTCTCAGTGAACCTTTTAATCCGGATCAACCGTCTTTGTGGGAAAAATTAAATTGAAAATACTTGAGGTAAATTAGTTAGAAAGTATAGTCCTTCTCGCTTTTCTGCTGCCTTGTAGTGTATTTGTCATAATTTCTGAGTAAATTAAAAAAAATTCAAATTAAACAGTTTTCGTCTGCGGATTATATATTTCACCATAATTTCCTAATTTTAGAAATCTTCAACCGTCATATTGTGTGTTTAACAAGTACGCCTACTTAAAACCACTAATATTACAATTCTGCAATATCTTAACTAAATGAAACCTTGGAAATAAATTAGAAGTCACAAATTAAACTGTATATGCTGAAAATACTATTGGCAACTTCTGCCGAAGAAACTGTGTATTTATAAATTCTTGTCGAGCGCATTCCATTTTAAAACTTATTCTAAAATACATGTCTGAGTATAGTCTATATGTAGTACTTATAAATTTTGCTTTTGTTCAGACCTTATGGAAAGATGAAAGTAGACAAAGCTGCGTCCAAACTAATAATAGACCAGACCTAGACATTTTTCGACACAATTTTTTGAGACAATAAAATCGTACTTGTGACTGTTTTGTGGATCGACCTATTGTTTTATTTTCATCCATAGTTTTCATATTTTGGCATTTCTACTATTCATCATCATCGTGAGCTCCACAGCTTATTCTTAGCCTTGGTTTCTTCCAGCGTTAGCCTCTATTATTGTCGATCTATGGCCAAACTTTTCCAGTTTCTTATTCCAAACTGTCTCAAGTCTTCCTCGACGACATCCACAATATCTTTTCTTAGGCCGACCTGGACTCGGTTTAGTCTCAATTACATTGAGCGAATTTACAAGCTACTATCCAGCGAGTTTAGAACCGGACGAGTCAGCTAGTGCGTCTCTTGACGAACATCACGCTTGACTTTTCAAAAGCTTTTGATAGTGTCAATCACTCTCTGCTTCTGGGAAATCGTTCCTCTCAAGTTCGCTGTTCCCCGACTGCTGTTAAACTTTTGCATAGATTTTTAACCAACTGCTCTTAAATAGTTAATCTCGGTGAGTCTAGTTCCGCCATTGGCCTATTTACCAATGGCGTTCCCCATGGCTCTATTCTTGAGCCACTTTTATTATTATTACTATTATTTATTGATGACCATGTACACAAGATAGAATCTTATAATTAGTATATTTATTAATACATCGGTTGGATAGGAGAATATGAGTGGAGTTTCTCCTGCTGTTCTAAAATCCTGTGCAGGGGCCCTACTGTCTCCTCTTCTATGTTTATTTCAAAAATCCCTAAATAAAGGGCGCTTCCAAACCTTATGGAAGAACTCTTTTATAATGCCTGTCCACAAAAAGGCTGTAAAAACGAAATATCTAATTATAGGCCAATTGCGAAGTTATCGTCTATACCAAAACTCTTCGAATCTATTATTTATTCTGCTATCGCCCCTATCTGCAAGAGGCTTATCTCAACAAACCAACATGGTTTTCTTGCAGCCTGTTCCACTACTACTAATTTACTGAAGTTCTCTTCGCAGATAGTTGGAGGCTTTGTTACTGGCTTTAGTAAGGCTTTCGACAAGCTCTCCCACTCTATTAGTTCTTAAACTAAAGAAATTAGGCTTTCCGCATTCCCTTGTGGTATGGTTCCAGTCTTACTTAGCCGATAGAACCTACCCAGGTTCTATTCCGCGGAGTCAAATCTAAGAACATCGAAGCGTCCTCTGGAGTCCCGCAAGGAAGTCATCTTGGCCCTCTCCTTTTTATTTTATCAATTGACGATATTGTTACCCAGCTAAGGCACTGTAAAATCCTTATTTACGCTGATGACATCAAACTGTATCGCCACATAAGGAGTATAGAGGATTGCAAACTTCTGCAAGCAGATCTAAACACCTTCTATTCTTGGTGTTCCAACAACAACCTTGTATATTAGTAAATGCGAGATCATGACTTTTTGTAGGAAACGTGGTGTTATAACTTATGACTATACTTTCCTTGACAACAAGGTCTCCCGTACTGAATCTGTAATCGATCTTGGGGTTAGGTTAGAAAGTAAGTTGGATTTCTCCACCCACATCAATTATATCTCCTCCAAGGGCAATTCAGTCCTGGGATTTATGAAAAGATGGTCCAAAGAGTACAACAACCCCCTCATCACTAAACACCTGTACGTATCTTCGGTTAGGCCTTTGCTTGACTACGCTTCCCAGGTATGGTCTCCTTACTACTCCTCCCATGTTAGTAGAATCGAATCGGTTCAAAGGAAGTTCGTCCGGTTTGCACTCAGCCACCTCCCGTGGGATGACCCACTTGCTCTTCCGCCTTATGAGAGCAGACTTAAATTGCTCAACTTAAGCTCTCTCCATAAGCACCGTGAGGTCGCTGACGTTATATTCGTTCATCGACTGATGAATGACAAGGTGGACTCTGGTTTCTTAAGAAGCCGCGCGTCATTTAGAGTGAATAACTACAACCTGAGAGGTGAACCTCTCTTGCACATTAATTCCTCTAACACCAATTATGGCATGTTCGAACCCGTTAATCGCATGCTTATAAATACTAACAACAATAGGAGTGTTTTTAGCTTGCTAACTAGTGAAGTTGTCCTTACAAGGACCCTTCTCAATGTGGCGTGACTCTCTGCGTGCCCCACTCCCTTTTTAGTTTTGTACGCTTCTCTGTTTGATGTTTTTGATCTTATATGTTTTTTAATATTTTATGTTTGCATGTCTCAGCTGAGCCACGATGGCAGTGGTAAATTGTTTCTCAGCCCTGCTGAGAAGTGCACCTTCTGAGCTGGAAGGTTAACTCGTATATATGTATATGTATATATGATAGGAGTAATAGAAAAAATACATAACTAATAATACATAATTGCAAAAGTATAATAGAGGGAAGTTTAAATGAAAGAAAATTTATAAAAAAAAAACTTTTAATTGCGCTTTGTACAACCCTGTTAGAAATATGATGGAAAAAACGCTTCTTGAAAATGCCCGCTGAATCAATGGGCTGGAGATCAACTGGAAAAAATTTCCAAAGCAAAGTTGCGAAGACAAAGAAAGAACGTTGTCCAATTAAATTATTGCTTTTTTGACTACAAAAGGAATAGACGGAGAGCTGGCTACATAAAAAAGCAAGGTATAAGGTACATGAAATACGATTATCTAGATAGGTGCCATTAGCGGTCCCGGACACCGAGTGGCTAATCTGCCAGCGCGATTAGGAAGATTAAGGCGGGGGCGGACGATCAAAGATGACAAATTATACATAGAAAAAAAATGATAATGCTCATGCATAAAAATTATTAATAAGTGAAGTATTTGTTGCTACGAAACGCGAAAATTATTGGCAGACGATTTCGTGGAAGATAAATGGCCGGCAGACGTCAACAAAGTGGCGTTATCGTTGATGCGAAAAAATTAATGATAAGCCTCATGATTAAAAATTTTTGAGAATTATCATTAAACTGTTGAGAAAGCTGTGTGTTGAATGGCAGACGAAAAAATGAAAGACAACATTGAGGCAGACGGTATCGAAGAGCGCGGTCTCGTATTAACGAGTTATATAGTTACGTACGGTGTATTGCAAGATTTATTATTTTCTTTATTATATTGTGAGGACAATAATTTAACAATTCCTCTATTATACAAGTGCTAAAAAATATGTTTACCATTAAAACAATTTTTTTATTAACTAATAATACAAATAAATTTTAGAATTATTCTACTTCGCTATTGGCGTCGGATTCATCGTACTGCATATCTTCTTCGCTTTCGCAATCGATATCATCCTCACATTGGCTTTCGTTAACATCTGCTGAAAAACTAACTAACTTCTTTTGCAAATAAATTCAAACAATCAAAAAAATCAAAAAGTAACCCGTGTACAAAAATTCAAAGCTCGCGTAATCAAACAAAATGTAATAAGAGGGCATCAAAGTATACTTTCTGATGTATATATACATGTGAGTTCTGCAAGCTAGCCGTTACATCTATTCTATGCTATATACCTACTCGCACTCGCATATACATAGAGATACGCACACTCTCATGCCTCATATAAACACTCTTAATCCCGCATTAATTATGTACAATGTTGGCATAGAAATATCAGAATAACATACGAAAATATATCTATCGAGACCGCGCTCTTCAATACCGTCTGCCTCGATGTTGTCTTTCATTTTTTCGTCTGCCATTCAACACACAGCTTCCTCAACAGTTTAATGATAATTCTCAAAAATTTTTAATCATGAGGCTTATCATTAATTTTTTCGCATCAACGATAACGCCACTTTGTTGACGTCTGCCGGCCATTTATCTTCCACGAAATCGTCTGCCAATAATTTTCGCGTTTCGTAGCAACAAATACTTCACTTATTAATAATTTTTATGCATGAGCATTATCATTTTTTTTCTATGTATAATTTGTCATCTTTGATCGTCCGCCCCCGCCTTAATCTTCCTAATCGCGCTGACAGATTAGCCACTCGGTGTTCGGGACCGCTAATGGCACCTATCTAGATAATCGTATTTCATGTACCTTATACCTTGCTTTTTTATGTAGCCAGCTCTTAGACTAGAAGATCATTAATGAAAATGCCAAATAGAAGCGGGCCAAGGATAGAGCCTTGGGGTGCGCAGGGGTAAAGAGCAGCAACTCAGGAGGAATTGTCACCGAGCAGAAATTTCTGAGAACGATTGGTTAAGATACATATGTGACGACGGGCATAGTTTCGCTTTCGAATACACCTTACAGTCACCTTGAAGAGGGATTGACGTTTAGGGAAAATTTGGGAAAAAGGGTAGATTTATTTGGAAAAAATTAGAAATATCTGTTTTTGTTGGAATTTTGGAATAAGTTAAGAAAATTCCTTCTTTGATTAACCGGCAGAGGCCGAACATCAATGGACAACGCAGTTGGCGGAGCAGTTGCATATAGGCTGTTACGTAAGTGTGCAGAAGAAAATTACCGCAGTAACCGCTCCATAAATTACCAGGAGAAGAGGAGAACAGGACCTTAATTAACTAATCAAGACATTTGAAGCAAGTTGGCCAAAAGAGTTGGGAACTAGAAATTTATCCAATTGTAATTTGTAAGAAGTGAAGGTGGAAAAACGGTGGAGATTTCGAAGCCTGTAAGAGGGCCGGATTTTAACCGAGAGCGATACAATTGGCTCTAAGAGGGCGGCGAGTCCCATTCTTTCCCCCAGGGCGTGAGAACAGAACTTTGTAGGAATGTATTGGCGTTTTATATTTGTCGGAAGCACGTAGTTTTGTGCCGAAAGAATTAAAATTTATTTTAGTTTATAAGACATTAATTATATGTACTTTATTTACACATTTTTTTGTTTAATACATTTTGTTCTGTCACAATTTAAATTATTTGAGTTACTATGTAGCGTTTTGCAAGGTTTTTAACTATCTGAATTAATGTTTTTCTCATCTTTATTTGAATGGGCGTACTGATTACGTGAATTCAAGTTGATTTATTAACAGTTAATATTGTTTTAATTTTTGTGTAACAAAGTGATTGTACATGACGCAATTAGGTAATGGCTACTTGGTGTAAATGATTACCAAATCCAAGGAGATAAGCGAACTGGTACCAGAGCGATTTTCTTCAATTTTTATTTGCATCATATGTTGGTCTCTATATCTGAGACATTGTATATTACTGGGCACCCTCTATCTTGGGATTTGTATATTAAGGCAGGTGTTGTTATATTTGTGATTCTTTCGTTGGAAAATTGTATGAGTTAGTGTATTAAAGTTTTTGTCAGTCAATAAGCAGTGTTCTTGGTAACCATTGTCGGTTTTGGTGTTGGTTACCGTGAATTTTGTTCAGGGTTATATAAGATAACGGGCTAAAGCCCTAACTGGGATCAGCTGCAGGCCAGGTAATCCCTCCAGTAAGTTTTCCGCGTGCTGGGTTGGATTCCTTTTTGGTGGAGTATGCAGTTTAGGTGATACTTCCGGAGTTAAGACACTCCACGACCCCTCTCCCTCAGCTAGCCATGGTAATGAAACCCGCTGTGATGATGAGTTGTACAAGAATCGATGTGCAGCTTTATCTCTCTGCGCCAAGAAGTCAAATCCACAATTGTATGCAAAAGATTGCAGCTGACTTGCGCCGTGTCTCCTGCTGATCATCACTGAACTTACCGCAACTAAACCCTTTGTGTTTCATCGCATCGCACATTGTGTCTTTGGAGACATTAGACCGAACGATGCAAGATCTCCGAAAAAATCAATGCGGGTATGGTGGTGCTATTATTCTGTTCGCATTGAGATTACACCATCCAGGATGCTGTAATTTCGTCAAATGTTCATCAAATATGAACATTATAATATAACTATAATTATTTTAACTTGCTTTGTATCGAAACCGATTGATTTGGACTCAATACAAAAATTACATATCTGATGATATTTTGCATCAGATGCTTCCCCGTCCAAAGAACTGATCTAAGATTTGACAAATTCGTTATGCTTGTAAAGGGTAATATGTTCCGCGGTTTTTAAATCGTGCTCGGATTATGATAATTGATGTCTTGTTGGAAAACTACCGCTCTGCTGAATCCAGAAAAGGTAACTTCATTTAGAACGGGTTTCATTCCAACTAGTTTATTAAATATCAGAAAATTTAATCTTGGGATGCTTGCAACCCTTAGTCGAATTCTTTTCATTTAAACAAAAAAGGGCTCGACCGAATGTTATGAATTTGATTTTTCTTTCAGAGCATGTTTTCGTTAATATGCTTCGATCGGCTCCTCAAAGAAGTCGATATTATTTTTACTTTGAGATCAGATCATACTTTGGTTAATACACTTCGTCCAACATGTTGATAACATTTTTCTTTCGCGCGATATCGAGCAGGTAAAAAAATCACTTAACGTCGTTTGAACAAAAAAAAAATGACGACCGAATTTTATGAAAGTCTTGTTAAGTTATATGTTCGTTAATACGCGCCGATCGGCACCACAAGGAAGTCGTTACCATAGTTGGTTCGCTCGGTATCGTGCAGGTACAAAAATCGCATAAATTGTTTAAACAAAAGAATTTTATGTAAATGTTTTCAGATTATATTTCCGTTAATATACCTCGAACGACACCTCAACGATTCGATATCTTTTATGGTTAGTGCGATGACCAAATACGTTCGCAACACACACGATTTTTCGCGATAGCACCTGGCAGAATCTTTTTGGAGGAAAACTAAAACACATTAAAAAGGGTTAAAACCTTTGCAGAAGAAAATTCATATTTTTTAGATATCTTTATCTTTACTTGCTTTGTAGTATAGACAAAAACCACGCGATCCAAAGCGTTACTTCCCATTTCGTCTTAAAGTGAATAACGAATGCTTGTGAGTCAAAATTTCTTAAGCGGGCCACTAAAAATCGCCTATTAGATTTTAATATATCTATTAACATAATTTGGTAGCTTTATGGGTTAAAAGTAATACCCTAAAACGATTTTAGAAAATTTGAATTTTTCAAAAATTTATGAGCGATTGAAAATTTTGGGTACTGTTTTTTTAAATTACAATATCTCAGCGAATAATTTCTGGATTTCAATGAAAATTGTACTGTATTTTAAGAAATAGTAGAGGAACTAAAAAAAATAATTCACGTAAAAAAAATATAATTTGTTTATAAATAATCAATTTTACAATAAATAAGTGGTAATTTAACTAACTTCTCGGTGTTGTAGGAGAAATTTTTTTACTAAAAATATTCGTTAAACTATCAACTAAATGACTGCACAAGAAGAAAATTTTAGTGCTCTGTTACCAGAAAAAATATCTGAACGATTTAATATGCTAAATATGCTAGCAATTTGTAGGATTACCAAAAAACCAATCCGCTATGGAACAAACCATAGCTTCTAAATAATCTCGTTAACTATGTTGGTAATCGAACTTTTTACGTAAAGATTCTTCTTTCAATCTTCTCATTTTTAATCGAATATTGCCCACTGGGATACACTGCTTAGGCCTTAAAGCTCTCTCGGAAATCTTTAAATGAGGATTTTCTTTTACAAACTCAGTGGGTAAATCATCGAGATGAGTATTCCAAATAATGAACAATAAATAAAAGATTGAAATCCATCCATCCATCCATCCAATGGCGCTACAGCCCAAATCGAGCCTTGGCCTCCTCTAGGGCATTTCTTCAAGTTTGACGGTCCCTTGCAGCATGTCTCCAGTTCCGTATGTTGAGCATTGACTCTGCGTCAGCCGTCACAGAGTCCATCCATCTCCTCCTGGGTCTACCTACTGGCCTACTTCCCGAAATTTCTGATGCCATAAGCCGTTTTGGGATACGATTGTCCTCCATTCTGATTACGTGGCCGGCTAGTCTCAGTCTGTTGATTTTTATTAAAGTTGAGAGTTGTGGGTCGTCAAAAATTTCATACAACTCCTTGTTGTATCTTCTTCGCCATATTCCATCCTCTCTGGTTGGGCCTATTATGCATCTGAGAATTTTCCTCTCAAACCTGTTGACTCGTTCCTCTATGTCCTGGGTCATAGTCCAAGTCTCGCTACCATAACACAGTACTGGTCGTATTACTGTTTTGTAGAGTGAGAGTTTCGTTTTCCTGTGTACAAATCTTGAGTGCAGGATTTGTTTTTGGGCATAAAAAGCTCTATTAGCCAGTAGTATTCGTCTGGTTATTTCTTCTTTTTCTTCGTTTCTTTTTGTGATAGTAGACCCAAGGTAGACTGTTTTATCGACTACTTCTAGGTTATGTTCGTCGATGGTTATATTTCTTCCCATTCTAGATCTTCCTGCTCTGGATTGTTGCATCCAGTGGCGTAGCGTGGATTTGTGCCACCCGGGGCGAACCATAAATTTGCTGCCCCCTACTTTCGAATTGATTCTTTTAATCAATGAATCAAAACCCAACTTGAATTTCAAGTAATTTTCAATCCAAGAATTCAAGGCATCATGTAAACGCAATGAATCATATGTAACTAATGAATGTTCGGTATAGTGCGCGCCAAAATAAATGGGAATTTTACGCGCAGGCGAATCAATGACAACTCCCACATACATTAACATTCCGTGTATGGATAAAACTCAAGCGCATATGCATTTTAATTTCCCTTTTGAAACTCGTTTACCGGGAACAACACTCCACCATAGCATCTGACCAGGACAAGAGTCGTAGTGAGACGAATTGAATTTTTGATTGAAAATATAAATGAGCGGGTGATTTGGGGTTTTAAACGAACGGAATGACGAGGTGCACTTTTCTTTTCGAAGCTACTTTCGTGGAGGAGATTTGAGGCTTTCACTACGCATCAAAAAAATCGATTTTGAGATTTCCAATTGTTTTGGCGCAGGCTATATCCGTGCTTCAAGGTTGGGCTGAATTATAAACTTTAACAAACCCAGAGAGCTTGAATCAGTAATTTCTCTCTGTAATTTATTTCAGTCTGTCTTTAGATAGAAAGCCTCGTAGACGACCGAGGTTAAGCTTAAACAATTCTCTGTCCAATATCTGGAGGTTTTATTTCCCATCATCGTAGAAAGGGGATTTTAAGGACAAATGTGGCAGCTGTTGGAGCCCTTCTCAAACTTCAGCATTTACAGCCCGCGTCATAAAAGAAGGGAATCTTAAAATAGCTGATTCCATGCGCATTGAGAGTCTCATACAATATGCTCATTTATATTTTCAGTTAGCTGACTCGACCGTCATTGTCCTGTCCAAATTTCAATAGATTTGTTTGTCTGCATTCTGTATTTCCAATTAATAAGACGTTTCATTCTCAACTCTAATATGGACAACTAGAGAAATTATGCCCTGCAAATAATCGAAAGAATTACGACAAATAATTTACCAATAGAAAAGGGGTTGTCTTCCATCACAGGCGTACGCTTTTTTGATAATCCGTCAAATAGGAGAGTTTGGTTGGATAATTTTGATGCATCAACTTTATAGTCCAGAAATAAGACCAAACTTAAATGAAAAGTAACGCAGAAGTAAAGTAGACGTAACTTCCACTGAAGTAGATGTAACATCCACTTACTACCATCCATATTGGTCACTCTCATAATAAGCCGGCGTTTGGCTTTTTTGCGCCCGGTGCATATATGTACATATTGCGCCCATATACATATTGCGCCCCCTTCATTTTTGTTCATTTTTTGATGGCAGTAAAGGAAAATGAAAGAAGACACAAACACTCATTTTAAATGAAGGCACGGAATTATTCTTTCACTTTTTTGAAATTGCGCCCTGTCCAATTGCGCCCAGTACAAATACACCAGTTGCACCTATGAAAGCGCGCCCTTGCCTTTGTCCAATCAGGATTTGCTTCGCGATCTTGCTTTTGTGCTGAGTTTACTTACGCTTTAAATTCACAAAACTCTCCCGCTAATGCTGATTAATGCTCTCCGATGATTTTCATTGTAAGCTGCACTTCCTTAACTATTTCCAGCACTAATAATGCTACAAACTGGAATCTCCATAACGAAGTCGTTCTCCAATCCTTTATATTTCGAAGGATAATAGATGGTCACTGCACTGCATATATTGGTTTCTACGGTAGAGTCTTGCATAACAAAGCAGTCCACTTAACAGCCTTACTGGACATAGAAGCCGCTTTCAAAAACTTCAGAACAGAGGCGATCTAGGTGTTTCTCGCCGAAGTAGTGATCTATAATAGTACGACTTATTTGAATTACACATCATGACCTATGGCACCGTGCCAGCCAAGAAAGGAAAGACGACAAAATCAGGCGAACTAAATGAAACTGCATTGGCCACACCTTGCAGAAGGCAATGGTAAAACGCACAGAAGGTGCATTTCGTGTAATATATGACAATTGGATCACTTTTTCAATTTTTTTTAAATCTTAATTTCTGAAATTGCGCCCGGTGCAAGTGCACCATTTTCACTTATGAAAGCGCCGTCCTTGCTCTCATACATTTATATGGAATGGTACCTAACTTCACATGACTTCACTTACCTTCCCATTTAGGTTTGGCCTATAGACACCATCAGCCAGGACATCGTGCTGGATGTGGCAATGGTTAGGGCCTGATGTTACCAGCAGCATCTCTAGCTCGATCCAGTTTGGCCGCCGCCCCCAACATCTACGCCGCCCGGGGCAATGGCCCCCTCGGCACCCCCCACGCTACGCCACTGGTTGCATCACCTTCGTTTTTTCTTCGTTTATCTTCAGGCCTATGTCCTTTGCCGCCTCTTTTAATTCGACACAGACTTCTTTTGCTGCCAAAAAGGACCTTCCCACGATGTTTACGTCATCCGCATATCCAAGTAATTGTACCGACTGGGATTGATGCACTTCTCTGGACTGACGTTTTCCTTATCACCCATTCTAGGGCCAGGTTGAAAGGCATGGGGGCCTTGACGTACTTCGAACTCCTCTGTTATAACATTTTGGATCCTCACTTTCACCAGTGAGCTATTTGTGGCGCATTTGATCAGTTGTACCAACTTTGAGGGGACTCCTATTTCCGATAGGATTTCGTATAGCCTCTCTCTGTTTATTGAGTCATATGCCTGTTGAAAGTCGACAAATATCTGGTATACATCTACATTCCTTTCCCAGGTTTTCTCCAGAATTTGCCTTAAGGTCAGCAGTTGGTCCGATGTTGACCTGTTTGTCCTAAAACCAGCTTGATATTCTCCTATAAGGCCTTCCGCTATAGGTTCCAGTTTTTGTTTCACAAGTATTGTGAGGATTTTGCAGCTGGTGCTGAGGAGTGATTTGAAATACAAAGTTTTATTTACGAGAAAGCGTAAATTATTATTATAACTTTTTTGTAGAAATAAAAAAAATTATAAATTAATATAAATATTTGGTCCAGCTTACTGTTACGTGTTACGTGACGTTTCCCATCAACTTTAATCGACTTAAGGTCTTTTTGACCTGACATTACTCTGCTGACATCGTCAGAAAGGTAAAAGTCTTTCGTTTTCTCGATCAGATCCGAGCCCATACCTCGCCGTATTCTTTTATCAGGGTGACTACAGTATCCTTTGTCTTCTTTTAAATGCTTAGCCGAAGCAACTAAATGTCTGCTTACGCCAAATTCTCTGGTTGACCACTACACTGATAATGTTGTAAATAATACAGTTTTGTTCCTTTCGCGTGGGCGCATTTAACAATGCTATTTTGAAATCATTTATCCAATCATCACAACTTTCAGCTCTAAGAATATTTGAACTACTACTAATAAAAGATTGTTTTAGAATTTCACTGTCTGCATCGATTATATTTAATTTAAATTTTTTTTTTCAGGATTCACTATTATAGCTTCATGTACCGCAGCTGCTAGTTGTGATCTTTTATTCATATCATCAACATATTTACACTCATAGTTTTTATCGTTTTTATCTTCCTTTGAAACATCTGATAATTCTAATTCTTCATCTTCATCACTAGGCAAAATAAAAATCACGAAAATGATATGTTTTCACTTTTGATTAAGTAAATGTTTATGTTCTCCTGAGTATCATTATTAAATAATATAATTTATTAAAATGCAAAATACCTTTGAGTCATTGTAATCCTTATATTAAATTGAATTTGTGTTATTGTTTTACAATGGACGTTTCGACATTAATATTCTATGTCATCTTCAGCTAAAAAATTTAATAAATTTACAATACAAAAAATTTTTAGATGAAAAGAATTATTATAGGTTATATGAGACTCACCAGCAAAAAGAAGAAATATTAACAAATTAATTTAAAAATCTTGGTACAAAACATTAAAAAGAACAAAACATATTCGGAATAATTTGGTGACTTAAGTTACACACATTAATTATCTTTTTTTTTTATCTTAACTTTTATATAGTAGGACATTTTTGAAGAAATCTTATGTTCACTGATATAAAGTAAATTAGAATGACAATCGAAAAGAAGCTTTAAGATCTTAGGCAAGTACCAACATATAGAAAAAATAAAACGAAGTCATTACCAACAGAATGCTATAAAATGGAAAAATGGATGTGAGAGGTATGAAAGGTAAGGTGAAATTTGAAATATATTAATGATAGTTTCTAATAAAGTTGTTAATAAATTTTAAATTGTTGTTATGGTCAGTGTGATTATTAATAGCAAATGTTTTTTTGTAATTAATATAAAAGGTTTCTTTAATAAGTCTATTGTTATAATAATGGTCAGAATCTAGAATTTTTGTGTCTTTGAATTTAAAAATATGTCCAGTCTCATAAGTATGTTTACAAAGAGCGCTATGGTGTTGGTTTTTACTTTTGGCATGGTATTCATGTTGGTAGATCCTCTTTTTAAGAGGTTGAAGTGAGTCCCTCAAAGTTTAGTTATTGAATGTATATATGACAGATGGGAAGAGATTGATCAGTTCACTCATCTTAGTTGTGATCAATTCGTCGATGGTATCAAATTATGTTTTAAAAATTCGATCTTTAGTCACAATAACTCCATCTACAAACAAATTGACGGATCACCCATGGGATCCAGTATTTCGAGTTGTCTTGCCAACATAGTTTTACAGAAGCTTGAAAAAGAAATTATTTCTGTCCCCGAATATAAAATCTGCTATTATAAACGTTACGTTGATGATTGTTTAATTATTGCCCCTTCTAATTTGATTAATAATATACTAAACAGATTTAACAACTTTCACCCAAGAATCAAATTCACCCTTGAAATTGAAAAAGAGAACAAATTAAACTTTTTAGATGTCACATTAATCAGAAATAACAATCGTATTATCACCGATTGGTATCAGAAGGCTAGTTCTAGTGGTCGACTTCTTAATTTCCATTCTCATACAGATAATACTTACAAAATCAGTGTCGTAAATTCTTTAGTCGATCGTGTCTTTCTCTTATCCCACCATACTTTTCACCGTAAAAATTTTGAATTAGTTTATGATAGATTACAACAGAACGGTTACCCTTTAACATTTATTAAAAAATTTTTAACTAAAAGATTACATATTTTGAAAACTAAAAATAATACAGATATTGTTATTCATAAAAATACCACCTCTGACATCGTGTTCACTAAAATCCCTATTGACCACATTACCAAATATGCCGTAAATAAAATGATTAAAAACAGTAATATTAAGATTGTTAGTTTTCCCATTTCATCTGTTAAGAGTATGTTTACTAAACTGAAAGACCGAGTACCTACCAACGAGACCAAAGATGTTATTTACGAGATAGAATGTGGCGGTTGTGACAAAATCTACATTGGTGAGACTTCTCAACCTCTTAAAAAGAGGATCTACCAACATGAATACCATGCCAAAAGTAAAAACCAACACCATAGCGCTCTTTGTAAACATACTTATGAGACTGGACATATTTTTAAATTCAAAGACACAAAAATTCTAGATTCTGACCATTATTATAACAATAGACTTATTAAAGAAACCTTTTATATTAATTACAAAAAAACATTTGCTATCAATAATCACACTGACCATAACAACAATTTAAAATTTATTAACAACTTTATTAGAAACTATCATTAATATATTTCAAATTTCACCTTACCTTTCATACCTCTCACATCCATTTTTCC
The DNA here is from genome assembly GCA_949987705.1 of Thereva unica. NCBI lineage: Eukaryota > Metazoa > Arthropoda > Insecta > Diptera > Therevidae > Thereva > Thereva unica. The sequence continues at coordinate 229,101 of CATLJY010000204.1, read as the reverse complement.
ATTTTATAGCATTCTGTTGGTAATGACTTCGTTTTATTTTTTCTATATGTTGGTACTTGCCTAAGATCTTAAAGCTTCTTTTCGATTGTCATTCTAATTTACTTTATATCAGTGAACATAAGATTTCTTCAAAAATGTCCTACTATATAAAAGTTAAGATAAAAAAAAAAAGATAATTAATGTGTGTAACTTAAGTCACCAAATTATTCCGAATATGTTTTGTTCTTTTTAATGTTTTGTACCAAGATTTTTAAATTAATTTGTTAATATTTCTTCTTTTTGCTGGTGAGTCTCATATAACCTATAATAATTCTTTTCATCTAAAAATTTTTTGTATTGTAAATTTATTAAATTTTTTAGCTGAAGATGACATAGAATATTAATGTCGAAACGTCCATTGTAAAACAATAACACAAATTCAATTTAATATAAGGATTACAATGACTCAAAGGTATTTTGCATTTTATTAACATGAAATGGATCCTACATAACCTGTAAGAAAATAATATAATTTACTGATCTATTCAAAACATGTTCCACCGAAGTGGAAAAAAAAATTATATTTCATCGCGCGGCCGAGGATTGAAGCTGGTTCCGCGGGATAGGATTCCAGCGCCTAAGCTCTAGGCTACCGATATATGTACTTTATTAGAAATCTCTTTTGTGTCGTTAAAAATACTTCCGGTTGGAATTTCCAGATCATTTTCTCAGTTTTAGGTCTCTTGATCAAGAGCTACAATTTGAGATATGGCCCAAGTCTGTAGCGACAGTACTTTCAGAGATGAAAGAAGGTCACAGACGGACAGACAGACAGACGGACGGAGCCTCTGTATAAGCTTTTTTTTTTTGAAAAAGCTAAAATGAGGAACTGAGGAACATAAGCGGACTTGTCCACGATAACCGATTTTTTTTTAATTTTTTTTATCTCTAATCCCACGTCTAGAGACCTCTGAAATACTTTCATCCAAAAGAGGTTCAAACCTACAGAAAATACTTTTACTGATTTCGTCTATAATTGGATTGTGATTGTGAATGTTAAAAAGCAATGAAAATTTAAGGGATTTTTTTTTGGAAAAATTCGGTTATGTTTTCCCCAGCTTCTCAAATGCGTATTGCGTGTGAGAGCACTAAAATTTTCTTGTGCAGTCATTTAGTTGATAGTTTAACGAATATTTTTTGTAAAAAAAATTTCTCCTACAACACCGAGAAGTTAGTTAAATTACCATTTATTTATTGTAGAATTAATTATTTATAAACAAATTATTTTTTTTTACGTGAATTATTTTTTTTAGTTCCTCTACTATTTCTTAACATACAGTCCAACTTTCATTGAAATCCAGAAATTATTCGCTGAGATATTGTAATTTAAAAAAACAGTACCCAAAATTTTCAATCGCTCATAAATTTTTGAAAAATTCAAATTTTCTAAAACCGTTTTAGGGTATTACTTTTAACCCATAAAGCTACCAAAATATGTTAATAGATAATATAGGCGATTTTTAGTGGCCCGCTTAAGAAATTTTGACTCTGTGCGAATGATGATGGATAAGGGATGGTGAACGGGGTGCAAACCAGACTTCGACAAATATAGTTTTGGAGATATTAGCAACAGCAAAACTCAGAACAGGATACCCTAAAAAATATAAAGACAAGAAGCAGAGTTTGAAAATCATGGATTCAAACACTGAACGCAGCCAAGTCCCACAATAGGCTGGGGAACATTTGATTATAAATCAAGCAAGTAACAAACGTTAAAATTGCCTGTAGATATTAATACATAAATCCCAATTGCATAATGAAAATATAAAAGTATACAGAAGGGCAGCCATTAACAATGCTGTGACTTATGTTGGTCGGGTGTCGTTAACTCTGATTTTATTTCTAATCTAGATGTCGCCCTTCACTTAAACCTAACCTCCCGCCTTGGCATTAGTGCTGTTGTAAATCAAACAAATTTTCCTCTCGTTTTCATTAATGCGAGCTCAAGGACCTCGAGCAACCTTCTGCTAGGAGTAGTTTTGCACCTTGCGTTAGTTGCTAGTACGTCCAACGTTTGGGTGCTACTTTATGGGCGTGCATATTATGGGAATTAAGTCTGTGCCAAAAAAAGGTTCTTAATTAATTTCTATTTTAGTTATTCTAGTATTGCCCTTCGAAAAGAATTATTCTGGGACAAATGATTGAAGATATTAAAAAAAGGGAATGTTTTAATCAAAAGCTAGCCTGGTCGTATAAATATGTACATATTTATTGTCTTTTCTATATTAAGCATATCTGCACCGATAATCGTTCTACAAGCCAAACCAAAGCAGCATGCGAATTGCCGTTTTAAGCGATAAATTATTATCATTCAGGGTCACGATGAAATAGGTCGAAGAAAATTGCTTCTGTTAGAGAAATTTCAGCCGGGCGCGGGCTGTATAATACGAAAAAATTATTTTCTTATTCTGCCCCGTTCCTATTTTATTCTAAAAGAAGAAAGACTACAGAGGATAAATGTTGTACAAACGACCCTACTGAGACAGTTCCCAAATTTATGGTCCCTTCTTATCATACATGACTTCCTTTACATGAAAACGGAAGTTTAATTCTCTGATGTTATCCTTTTAAATTGGAGAATGTTTCAAATACCACAGAATTTTCGAATTACTCTCGGGATTACAAGCTGAAAAAAAACTTCTATAATTTTCAAGAGTTTTGAATTTGATTAATGTTGTTTTTACGTATATTTTTTTCTCGTTTTGTAAAGATGTAAAAGTAAAGGAGTGGGGGTAGTGGTATACCTGCGTCAAGTAGGCGAGAGTACATTACTGAAATCTTTACTTATTTTAGCATGGACACCCCTTGGGCTTACTCCTGCGGTACTTGGAGGTATGCCTTTGAATCTAGAATGTTGGTGTTACCTTGTGATCCTTTACTACTACTGCACGTCAAACATGCAAGGTATATTGAAGCAAGGTTATAAGTGTTATATGTAGTCATTTGGTGTTTTTGTTACTTGACACGTATGTATGTTTGTTTGGGGATTTATGTTGTACTTGAATAAAAGTTGGTCTTGCTGATATCCAATATAAATATAGAGAACCTTGTACTAGGGAGTTGCCATAAGCACATTGTCAAATTTGCATAAAAACACCATTGATTCAAAGCTACTAAGTCTACAACATCCATTAATAAAATTTGTTGCTGTTGGATTTTTTGATGTACTTTGAAGTTTATATTATGCAACTGGGAACACACAGTTTTTAACAATCATTATTAACTTCTTAACATTATTTTGATATTTTAAAGTTGGGAATGTAACGCGTCGATACATATTGTGTAAATCTATTTTCTAATTAAATTAGTTGGGATGTGGGTTTGACCCCTTTGGTCCACACGATGAACTTCCCAGTATGATGAACGTAGACGGGATAAACTGACTTCTTACTAACTAGTGGGAAATTGACTAGGGTCAGAGCTCCTGACAAAGTAATCTTGAGAGAAGCTAGTTGAAATAACTATAATAATGATAACTCCACAGGATTTTTCTAGACAATTTCTTTTTCCTGAACGTTAGCAAACAAACATATCCTTCGTACTTCGTTCGCTACACTAAAGCAGGTGTTCGAATTTGTATTGAGCATGCCGCTGATAAACTGGGAAGCAATTGGAAATTCCAAAGCTTTCGGGAGATATTAGCAAAACTAATCAATGTAAAGTATGTACTTGTCAGACTTGATCTAAAAGAACAAATTTTTCGGTAACTACTGGAAATCCCGGGATAAACCGCAATATCCTGAAACTGTAGGACGTAGAAAACAATTCCCCGTCAAAAAAGTGTTGATCCAAAGTTTGAAAAATTCGGGTGTTTGTTTGTTTATGAAATTTTTTCAGATTATTTTTTCGTAAATATTCTACTTTCGGCACCTCAAAGAAGACGATATAGTTTTTGGTTCGTGCGGTATCGTGCAGGTACTAAAATCACGAACGTCTGAATTTCTCTCACTCCTTCGACAATATGTATAAGACAAGCACGTGCCAGACCTTGCCTTTACCACCGTCAACTGATGTCGACTTCGATCAACCGGGATATCGAATCGATTCTTCATTGGGGCGAAATGAACCGCGTCGAATTCAATGCCACAAAAACGAAGCACTGTCTGATCTCCAACAAAAATTGTACCGACCTTCCTCCTATCTCAGAGGATAAAGAGAATCTAACGGCTGACTCAACTCTCAACATCCTAGGGGTAACTTTAACGAAGCATCTGCGATGGAATGATCACATATTCCAAATCGCCAAACAAGCCTCCCAATACCTTGGATTTCTCAAGAGATGCAATCTCCTCCTCCAGCCAGCCGCATTGGCTACAATATACAAATCCTACATTCGGCCGCGCCTCGAATACAACTCGCATATCTGGGCAGGCGCCCCAAAAACCACCTTGGCTTGTCTCGACAAGGTGCAAAATCGTGCCCTCAAACTCATTGGTGATGGCCCCTTTCGCGCCTTCATAGACACCTTAAGCCACCGTAGGAATGTAGCAGCCCTCTCCATACTTTATCGCTATTACCATGGCGACTGCTCCACTGAAATTCAGGACCTCCTGCCTGCACGGCAATACTTTTCCCGCAACACAAGACTAGCCCGCTCGGCTCACCCCTATACCCTACAGCCCCCCCGTTCATCCACAATACGGTTTAGAAGTTCGTTTATGAATAGAACAACTCGACTGTGGAATAATCTCCCGCAGTCGGTATTTCCGAACTCGTACAACATCTTAGAGTTCAAACGTGAGGTTCATCGTCATTTTCTTCTACACCCTCCAGACCCCCTCTAACCTTTCCTATTCTCCTCTATTCTTCAAACCAAGCTTACTACTAGACATTGCACCATGAACTGAACGACATGACGAACTGGTAGTATAAAGAGTTACACCTAAGCTTGGTTTTTTCATATAAAAAAAAAAATCAACAAAACGGTTCGACCGAATTTTATGAAAACCTTTTCAGATTATATTTTCGTTAATATGCTTCGAACGACATCTCAATGAAGTCGTCATCATTTTTGGTTGTCGCGATATCGTGCAAGAAAAAATGACCCCATACGTACGCACACACACACATATACTTCTTCTCAAATTTTTACTTAAAATGCGATTGGGATTTCGATTTTCGGACCGATTACAATAATTTCCCTATAGTGGGAAGTTAATAATTTTTATAATCTCATTATATACAAGCGTATACCCGTCGGAGGGTGCGTGTGTGTATGTGGTGTACGGCCTAACTGTCCTGCAACGGGCCTTCTGATGCCCTTCAAATGGCCGAGGACTAGGTTTCAATCACTTTTAGTATTCGCCCGTTGTAAGGCCTAATTTTATTTTTACTCGGGTAGGCTGAATTTCAAATAAAATAAAAGGTTAAAAAAAAATTTTTAAAAAAATTCTTTTAATTAACTAAAAAATGTACTGAAAAGTAAAAAATAAAAAATATATTAAAGAAAGCGTGAAATTTCAATTTTAATGAAAAAGTTAAATAAAAGAATAGCGCATTGCTATCATTTTGAAATTTGTCATCTGTCAATTATAAACAAAACATAACCACATTAACAGTGCGCCATTCTTTTATTTAACTTTTTCATTAAAATTGAAATTTCACGCTATCTTTAACATATTTTTTATTTTTTACTTTTCAGTACATTTTTTAGTTAATTAAAAGAATTTTTTAAAAAAATTTTTTTTTAACCTTTTATTTTATTTTCTACTTTTTAGTTTATTATATGTATTCCGCCATTTTATGATGGCAATTCTATTAGATTTAAAATTACGTCACACAGTTTACTGTATTCATTTGATACCCATGTCGTGGGCTCGGTGGAACATAATTGCAAAAACGGCCGCCATCGTCTTCTTGATTTTTTTTACAAAAAGGTCATATTGCATTTAGTATTTATACATGATGAGTTGAACTCCAGTTGAAACCAAGTCGAACTACATGTAAACGGGAGTCGAGTTGGGTTAAGGTTGACTGAACTCGAATCAGCTCTGCTACCTGGGTTGAGTTGAAATTATGCATACGGACATGAGTTCAGTATTTGAGTAGTTGAATTTAGTTGACAGCAGCATCTCTGTGTTTGTTTGTGATTTTTTGTAACGTGTATTGCTTCTTTATTTTCAATTCACCCTTAACTCAATTATTCATCTCATCATTCATACACATTAATTATCACCCGAACTACGAGTGTGTGCAAAATTGGAAGTTGATCTGTTATATTTTCTACTTTTTAGTCTATTATAAGCTTTCCGCAATTTAGTGTTGGCCGCCATTTTGAATTTGGAATGACGCCACATAGCTAATTGTGTTCTACCTGTCATATCCTTTCATTTGATACCCATGTCAGAGGGCCGCGGAGCACAATTTCAAAAATCGGCCGCCATTTTGGAACCACCATCTTGATATTTTTACAAAATGGCCAAATTGCATTGTCATCCAAACTAAACGTGTATGCAAAATTTCAGCTCTATCCGATACCGGGAAGTGGGTCAAATTTAACTTCCAAGATTTGATTTGATACATGTGAAGTTAAATAAAAGAATTTAAAAATAGTGAAAGGCGTGTTGCATTATTAATGGTGTGGAGTATTTATTCGCAGTTTGAAGAAAATGTCACTTGATGAAAAATATCCCTCATACATCTTATTCAGCCCTATTTCACCCCTTTAGGCGATGAGTTTCGAAAAATCGCTTCATAATGAATGTCCACTACAGTAAAGGAAAATTTTCAGGCCTTTAGGTCCAGCAGTTTGGGTTATAAGGATGCGCTGTTAAAATTTCAGCCCTTCAGATCCAGCGGATTTCGAAAAATCGGTTCTTAGTGGATGTCCATGTCATTAATTAAGCCCTTTTGCTTCAGCGGTTTGGGCTGTACGTTATTTGTCAGTCAATTACTGTTTTATGTATAGAAGAAGATTATATTAAACGAAACTACTGTATTTTACCGAAGAACATGGTCGCCGCGGGCTAAGCATAAATAGATTTGTTGAAAAACAAAACTTACTATTATGTGTTAGTGTATGTATGTATGCGTGCGTGACAATTAACGAATTTACGAAATCAGAATGCAGTTGGACCAATTTGCACCGATAGCTAAAGGAACAAATGGTACTTTGGTCATTACCGAGGATAGATGTTTATGCTTTCTTATTGAAATGCATGGAATCTCCCTCTCTGCCTCTTTTAAAAAGCCTTATATTAGCTTCACCTGTATCTTGTCTCTGGTGTGTAAAAAATCTTACAAATTGATTTTGAACCACTTTAATATAACCGACAAACTTCAAATTTTGCACATACGCACAGTTCGCCTGACAATGCTATCTGACCATTTTGACAGGGGGGTCAAATGAAAGGGTATGACAGGTATAATAAAATTAGCTGTGTGCCAACATTACAAATTCAAAATGGCGCACAGTGGGAACAAATCCAAAAAATCTGGCCAAAAGTCTAAAAAAAAAGTTACTAGATTGCGGTTTTTTGTGGTGGGGTTGGTTCGAGGACACTTCCAATAGTGAGCAATCAGTCACGGGAGGTTAGATTTTTTCCTACGGACTGATAAATTTTAGTTGTTACTTTACTTTTTTTGCTTGCTTTTAAACGTTAATATTGTGAAAAAAGGTTAACGTATTCAAAACGCTATAAAAATTTAAGTAACCAAGCAATCGTGGTCGTTTAAAGTGGAATTTTCTTTGGAAGGTATGTAGAGTATAAAAGAAATGTAGTATACCCATTAAGCAAGTATATAATACACAGTAAGCATCTTCTTCACGTGATTTTTATGAATTAGGATTCTAAGAATGCGATATATTTTGGACCACAAGTAATATTGCACCCCTCTGCAAAACTTGCTGGGCGTTGTTGGTAAAAGTGTAATCCTTCACATCCAAAAAAAAATTCGCTGCTCAAAATTGCCCCCCGTGTTTTAAGGGGTCACATATCTGCTCTGAATGTTCGACATCAGAAGATAGAGATGCAACTTTTACTTATATTCACATTGATTTTCTTCTGTAATTGCAATTGAATTCTTAAAAGTTCTCATTTTATTAACTTCCCAGTATAGGAAGTTATTGTAATCGGTCCGAAAATCGAAATCGAAATTTTCGACGTATTTTTTAATCTTTCAAGGTCCCAGGAGCATTTTAAGCAAAAAATTGGGAGGAAGTATGTGTGTGTGTGTGTGTGTGTGTGCGTACGGATGTGGTCATTTTTTCCTGCACGATATCGCGCGAACCAAAAAAGATATCGACTTCGTTGAGGTGTCGTTCGAAGGGTATTAACCGAAATATGATCTGAAAAGAATAAATAAAGAATAAAATTCGGTCGAGCCGTTTTTTTGTTTAAGCGGCGTAAGTGATTTTTGTACCTGCACGATATCGCCCGAACCACGAAAGATATTGACTTACTTGAGATGCCCTTTGAAGCGTCTGAAAAGATTTTTATAATATTCGGTCGAGCGGTTTTTTGGTTTAAGTGACATAAGTGATTTTTGTGCCTGCACGATATCGCGCGAACTATAAAAGATATCGATTTAGTTGACGTGCCGTTCGAAATATGATCTGAAAAGATTTTCATAATATTCGGTCTAACCGTTTTTTTGTTTAAAGGACGTTAATGATTTTTGTACCTGCACGATACCGCGCGAACTAAAAACTATATCGACTTCATTGAGGTACCGAAAAAAGAATATTAACGAAGAAATGCTCAGAAAAAAATTTCATAATATTCGGTCGGGCCTTTTTTGTTTAAATAGAAAAACGTCGGCTTATTGTCAGAAAGACCTTAAATTGACAAGTTTTGCTAATATCTAATAAACTCGATGGAATGAGGCCCGTTCTAAACGAAGTGATCTTTTTCGGGTTCTGCACAGCGATAGCCTTCGAACAAAACATCACTTGTCAAAATCCGACAACCTTTCAAAATCATGCAAAAATTTCGTTACCCTTTACAAACAGCGCGAATTTTTCAAACCTTGGATTAGCAATTTTTGACGGGGAATTGTTTTCTACGCGTGATACAGTTTCAGGAAATTGCGGTTCATCCCGGGATTTCCGGTAGTTACCGCCAAATTTGTTCTTTTTGGTCAAGTCTGACAAGTACTTAACAGTTATAGTTTTGCTAATATCTCCGGAAATCTTTGGAATTTCCAAATGAAGTCATTCGCTTCTCAGTTTGTCAACGGCGCTTCAGCACGCTCAATACGAATTTGAACACCCGTTTTAGTGCAGCGAACGAAATACGGAGGAAATGTTTGTTTGCTAACGTTCAGGCAAAACAAATTCTCTAGAAAAATCTTGTGGATTTACTACTATTATAGTTATTTGAACTAGCTTCTCTCGGGATTGCTTTGTCATCAGTTCTGATACTAGCCAATTTTCCACCAGTGCTAAACGTATAACTATTTTGTAAGAAGTCAGTTTATTCCATCTTCGTCCATCATACTGGGAAGTTAATCGTGTGGACCGAAGGGGTCAAACCCACATCCCAACTAGTTTTTCTAATAAACAATAACTTCCTAATAAAATAACTTGCTTATAAAAAAATTAATCAAAGGTATTAAAAATTATATTAAAATAATTTTTGATTTTTTTAAAAGGTTATGTAATTAAAATTGAGTCTTTTAGTTTGAAAATCGCAATTTCGACACCGTATTCGTCATCAGCGACCCCGAAAACGCCTAAGTGAGATGTTTTGGTATCATTTACTAAAGTTTTTGACTATTGCGAGAGGTTATGTTAACCATATTGAGTCCGCCATATTGAAAATTGCAATTTCGACACCGGATTCGTAATCAGCGACCCCGAAAACCCCCGAGTGTCAAATTTGAGATCATTTAAAGTACTTTTTGATTTTTGGCCAGCTTTTTTGGATTTGGTCCCACTGTGTGGGGGTGGACACAAAATGGCGGAAGACATATTGTCGCTAAGACGACATACTCTCGTAACTTGTATGAAGCACATTGTTCAGGCAGCGTGTTTTAAGTTTTGGTCTCAACATTTTGCGATATAAATTTTTCAGATACGTAGTTCGTATACACGTGTTACCCGAAAACTATGTTACCTACACATACGAAACTTTGTGACAAGGTGAAGCATTAGAGTTTATGTATATTGGTGGACTCCGTTCAGTAACGTTAAAATTGTAAGATACGCCAGTATGTCGTGCAAGCAGTTCGGCTGACTATGCAATCCGACCATTTTGTAAAAAAAATCAAGATGGCGTTTCCAGAATAGCGGCCGATTTTTGCAATTGTTTTCCCCGACCCACCGACAAGGCTATCAAATGGAAAGGCATGACAAGTAGAATACAATTAGTTGTGTGGCGTCATTCCAAATTTAAAATAGCGGACTTCTTTTTCTTTACAACCCCCTCAGTATGGGTATCAAATGAAAGGGTATGACAATTACAATACAGTAATCTGTGTGACTTTATGTTAAAGCTATTATGTATTATGATGGTCACATCAAAATAGCGGAAATCATATAATTGACTTAAAAGTAGAAAATTAAAATATATAGTTGAAAAAAACTGAAACACATGTTTTTATTTTAAAATGAACTAAAAAGTAAAAAATAATTTTGAATGTAAAGTTTATATTGCTCCAACGAGTATATGGGAGCAACCTACCTCTCAAAATCAAGCTAAGAAAATATATATGTATCTTATTGTAGTTATCATAACCCAACAATTTCTGTTTTGAAATTTTTTTTGGTATATTTTAGAATGCTATTTAAATAAATAATAAATATTTTCCTAAAACATTAAATTAAACTTTTTGATTTGATTCGTTCCTTTGAAAAAATGATATAAAGTAAAAATAAATAAAATATACAGATTTTATTTGGAGTTATATTCATAGTTGTAGAAAAATCAATCATAAGGAATTTCGTTCCATGGGGGTCCCATGACCGCACTTGTATTTTTAATTTGTTTGGACTTCAACACGAACTTTCATCCCCATTTTAACCTTTTTGCGAAAGAAAGTAGGTAGCCTAGTCCTTCTGCAATGTCTAATTTTTCTCTGTGCCAAATTTCATCCAAATTTGTTCAGCGGTTTAGGCGTGAAAGCGTAACAGAGCGACAGACAGAGTTACTTTTGCGTTTATAATATTGTGAGGGATTGGAGGATGAAACAGTGTCTACTTGTAAATTTGTCATGTGTGCTGCTGTAAATCGCAGCGTAAACGCTTGAATTTAACCTTTCTCACTGGGAAGTATACTGGGGGATATTACGAAATACAGCCTTAGTATCAACACACTAATACCGTCGGGTGATTACTTTTTAGTTTTAAGGAAATCTATTGCACTACTCGTATTTCCCGATTTTCAATTATCACTTATCGTAATTCTTGGCCTATTTGATCTTTGTCCGAAATGTCCGCGATACTATCGAATAAGATGGAACAATATTTGGCCTTTTGAACCTGTATAGACCCCTGGAATATTTTCACAGAAAAGTGGTGAAAAAACAGAAAAAACTTTTTAAAAATACTGATTTTGTTCATAATTGGACTTTTCCTATTGAAAAATGAAAACAATTTAAAGGAAATCCGGTTTTGTTGCCCAGCTCCTCAACCTTCTATTCTATCAAAAACTCACTTTCCATTCGCAATGAAGTAAAAACATTTAATACAAAGGAGATGTGTATACTTTCAAAAGAGGTAGCCCAAAATTATATTCATCTAACAATTATAGTTTATAGTTGAACTAATTACAGAGAGATTTCTCTTAAATGTTTAACTATATATGTATAAATTAAACTATATTTAACTATTCCAATTCACATGTACACAAATCCTGCACATTCACAAGAACATAACATATCACGATTAAAATTTCCACACAACCTTTCTTATGATTAAATTAAAATCAAGTACGAGTCTTGAATGAAAGTGGGAAAACCTTCTAAGACATTTCATTGTCGAGTCCGTACTTGTGATAATTTCCCCAGAGATTTAAAAATCTGGGAAATTTTCCAAATTTCAACTAAAGTATCGTGATATAACTTTCTTCAATTTTCTACCAACCCCAGTCTTACAAATGAAGTTTACGTACATACATAAACTTCCAGTTCAATTTCGGAAAGTTTTATTTTAAGGGAAATTGGGATCTTAAAGTAATTTCCATGCATTTCCGCATATGTTGCACCATCAAAGGAACGGATAACGTCACTGCGCCATACCGCAACTGGGGCAGCACTTGCTCTAAGGAACATCAGCAATAAGGAAGCATATGGAAGTGTTCACTGCAATTTTTGGTATGCATGGAAGCTTAAGTTTAATTTAATTATAAGGAATTAAGATGAAACTTTTGCCTGACTTTCTGAGATTACACACATCAAGAAATTTTGTATCCTTCTTGTTGGCATTATATATTACATACTCGTAGAAGTATTTTCCTATTTTATTTCTGTTTTAAACGTTGTCGTGCAGACAGAATATTTGCTTATTTATACAATTTCCGTTCAATGAATATACTTTAAACAACAAAACGAAATATTTGAGGAGTATCTTGTTGTCAGAACCAGCCTGACTCCGATCAAAACGGAACGGAACGGGATATAATTAAAAAAACAACAGGAGCAAGATGATGCTCACATTCTATATCTACTTAAAATAAAACCCCATACTTCAGTCGAATGAATAGCCTGAGTCTTGAAGAAGTTTAATACCAAAATTTATTCGCGAATTTCCTCCATCTTTGTTGATTTTATCAATCAAAACGATTTTCAACTTTCTGTCCCTGAAACCATCTTAATCAAAACTCGTCATTCACCTTGACGATAGCAACGAACTCTTTGACCCAAAGGCCTTGTCACATATTACCAAAGGCGACGACGAGACGAAGAATTAGTATGCAGAGCCACGCGAAGACTAAAGCGAACGACGGAGATTAAATTAAAATTTATAAAATAATCTTGTAGAAGTTGCCTTGATATAAGCCGAGATTAAAGGAGTTACGAAATTAAATACAATCATCCTTGGTTAAGCCTAAGAGGATGAGGGAAATCCTTAAAGAAGTGTCTTAATAATTCGTTGGCTTCTTGATTCGCCTAGCGTGCTCTAGGTCGCGAGCAAAGATGAGAAAATGCAGTCTTGTACTAAGTCGATTTGCATTGTTCAGCCACAATATTATTTGAGGAGAGCACTGCTAATAGTATTAGTTGTTAATAAAATAATATTTTTGACTATTCGCTTTATTACGTACAGACTAAGAGCCTTCTCATGCCTACGTCAAAGTATAGGCAGGGGTGCCCACAGGGGCGGCGTTTTCAAAGGTGCGAATGGTGCACTTGCACAGGGTGCAATTTGTCGGGACGCAATTTCAGAAAGAATGATTTTAAAATATTTTAATACGTCGAAAAAAAAATTGAAAAGTATTCTCAGGGGTGCAAGAAGTATTTATCCAATTTCTGGCCCTGTACTTTCTCATGCAGGAAAAAACAGGGATATTTCACTTCTCCTCGTGCGGGAGGTTTCCAGAGATTTTAGTTTCGAGATTCGAGAAATTCGGAAAAAACTATCCCCACTGAGAGAAATTGCTCATTTATTTGGATTTATTTTATTGTTCCGATTGTGCACTACTGTTTGGCGTGATTGATATAAACTTGAGGGCGTTGTTACTGCTCAAAAATTGTAAAAAGAGGTAAATGAATGAAATGAGAAGAACAAAACTCCTTATGGCGAGAACTCCTCTTTAATTGCTCTTTTTTGTTCAATAATAAATTCAATCCGTATAAGTGGGCTCACGGGCTGCTACGTTTAGTTTATGCTTGGAATTGTTGTTGCTTTTCGCCAAATATTAGAAATGCAAAAGCTCACTAGAATGATATTTCTTTATTACAACTGATTACTCTCTTTTGAGCGGGCGTTTTCGTTCAATCTCTATTTCATGTTCTGTTGGGCAAATTCAGGTTTTATTTTTCCTGAGTTCAATGTGTGAAAATGCATGGAAATTCAGGAAAAAATTGAAGTTCAGTGCACCACTTTGCTCGAACTTGCGCAATTCGGGCGGTGAAGCGGAGTTATTACTGTCTAACAAATTAATATGGCCAGTTTCACACGTAAAAATGAACAGCTTATGGGGCGCAATACAGCATAGTGCACCGGGCGCAAAAAAACCCCAGCACCGATTCTGGGTGGCCAACACGCGGCCCTTCTCGGGAAATTATGCGGCCCGCGATATTGAAGAAGATTTAACAATATATTTTGTACGAGAAGGTTCCAGTATGTGAAAAAAAGAGCCAGCTATGACCAACGATTAAAATTCACAGCCGGGGTTAGTTGATAAAATCCAAGCAATCGCTCCATCCGCAACAAAATTGAATGCCATGGAAATAGCAGAAAAACAAACATTTTTACAAGCAAGCAGTCTTTTTTGGTCAACATCGAGCTAGTGTGCTATGAGTGCAGGATTCTTTTTCCTCTGCTCTTTTAATCCCGCAATGTGAAATATATTGCGGAAACAGTTGTCCTCCTTGTTGTGGCCTCTGTTGGTAGGGTTTTACTTCATATTGCTCTAGGTCTTCCAACTCGACAGGTTTCTTGCGGAGTCAAGGGTCTGTTTGTCTTGATTTTCGTTTGCACCTCGCGTTCAATGGTGTTTGCTTTTATCCGCATTTCTTTAGCTATACTCGAATTTAACCTTAAGCCTGCCGAATTACTTTCTGCTGCTAAATTGTCTAATATATTTTTGAAGTCCTGAATAGGAAAACCCCTTGTTCAGGAATCAGATTCAAAACATGGTTTTTATGTCATAAAAGAAAAGTTTTGTAATTTGAGATATCTGGAACAAAAAGTTGTGAAACTTGATTTAATTTTCAACTACGAATCGTTTCTTTCTGAAAAAAGAAATTAGCAAAAATTAATATGGCGCCACCTTGTCTGACGAAAAATTGAACCACCAATTATATTACATTTCGCCTGGTCTCTTAAAAATGCTCATACCTCGTCTATTGCCTATTTTAACTCAATTTCTGAACTCCTGCCTCACGGTACCAAAGTTTCCCTCGACTTGAAATCATGTTTTATTCATACCCATTCCCAAGTGCCCTTCTCTTACAAGTCCCTCCGATTTTCGGCCTTTCAGTATACTTCCAATTCTGGTAAAGGTCCTTGAGAACCTGATGGCTACTCAAATAATTGCGTATTGTGAGCGTCTCAAACTTATAAATATATGGCAATTTGTCTTTCGTAAACATCCCAGCCTTCAATCACGTCTGCTTCAGCGAAATCTGGCCTCACAACCACAAACCACAACATTTAGTTCTTTCTGTTCTTGTATTTTAGCCATACACGAAATGTTAATGTATGTGGAATTGTCATTTCCGCGCCTGCGTTTAAATTTCCAATTGGTTTGGTGAGCACTATAGCTTCCGTTTATTTTGCAGTTGAGGTTATAAAAACTTTAATATGAATACTTTCCGAAAAATAAAATGTTCTGCTATCGATTGGAATTTCGCCAACGTCCAAAAGTTGTTTTGAAAATGACTGAGCAGAAGCCTCTTGTAGCAAATGGACACGCATATTCGTTGGGGCATGCCTTAAGGTCATTTGCAGGTATTGATCGAGGTATAACAGGCAAAGTTGAGCGAAAATCCCCTGGAAGTAATGTCAGAGCGCCTCCCAGTAAAGTCCTGTCAAACGCTTCGAGGGATTTTTTATGGACCGTGGTGCATTCGTCCACAGTTATAATTTTGCACGTTTTGTGGAGTTGTGGCAACACTGGAGTTTTTGCTGAGTTTTTGAGCTTGAGTGCTGAATGCGCTGTGCGTCCACCATCTAACACTACTCAATTCCCGATGATGCCACTGCGAGTTCAATCTTATTCTGCATTCGATTCGACGCCAATATCAAATTGATAAGAAATGCTTTTAATAATGATAATCCGCGCATGAAGAATGGGAGTTGAAATGCTTGCCCTTCATTGCCTCCACCCCTTCGCCCATATCCTCCGTGCTGCGCCTTCTCGGATTCCTGTGTTGCATATTCCTGTGTTCCGCATTCCTGTGTTGTGAATTCCTCAAAATTTACTCTCATAATATTTTCAAAACGTGCCTAAAGAAGTATAACTTCAAAAATACATAATTGAAAAGGCATAATAAGGATAAATTTTAAATGAAAGAAAATTATAAAAGAACTTCTATTCGCGCTTTATGCAACCCTGTTAGAGATATGGTGGAAAGGGGAGGCGCATAAATCTGTACTCTCGTCAGTCTCAGAAAGAGCAACCCAGGATCGAATTAGAGTAGAGAGATATGTGATCGTAAGGGCGTAGTGTATACGCAGTCTTTGCAGGCAAAATTAAGCTTACGAGCGCAGGAAGAGCTGAGAGAGGAGAAAATAGACAAGCCATGGGGTGAGGGAGCAATAAGGCTTTCATTAAGTTCATACGCAGATTACTGTGTACTGAGCACACAGCAATGAAAGTTTCGACAGCTGACCATAGGTTTTCTGAACAATGAAGCTAATGTGATCATAACATATTAAACCTATTCAAGACTAGACCAATTTTTTACTTTATTTATGCAGCCGAGGAAATCCCATTTAAAGCAATAGAGACATTAGAACTGGTATAAGCAAAATGAGAGAGAAATGTGCATTGGGATTTCCGAGGATTAAGTAGTTATGGTTTAAAGTCGAAGATCATTAATGAAAATCCCGAATAGAAGCGGACCAAGGATAGAACCTTGGGGTACGCCAGCGTTTACAATACAATTTCTCGCATGATACAGTTGTCGCCAATAAATTAGGGACTAGAGCGCGCATGTGGGGAGATGACAATTTCATAAACATCTTCCCTACATGAGTCAACAGATCTGCAACAGTTCAAAACTGGTTACACAAAAATCACGTACCAGTATGCAACCAAAATGAAACCGCTGTTCTCACACAAGCGCAACTGATATTTGTTCAATCGATGTTCTGTGTGCACAAATTTTCATAAATGGAGATATTGTTGAATAAATTTTTACACGTACAAGTGCAACTTGTAACAACCCAGTGGGAAATGGAGTGCTCTAAAGACAATGGAGGAGCACTCCCATGGAAACATGGAGTGCTCCCTTTCCGCTCCCTCTCCATATATTTTTTAACATTGGATGTCCGCCTAGGCTAGCACTCCATTTGAGCTCCCATAGGAGCACTCCTGCAACGATGTAGTTGGAGACAAAAAGGAGCATCATAGAGCTTTTTTTAAATATCTACAGTAGAGGTCAACATTAAAGTACCATAAGAAAAATTTAGTAGGTATTTAAATCTAAATAGCTTGGCGACCTACATATTTAATCGACAACTATTTATAAATATTGAGAGAAAGGTACTTACGTTTGCTTTGAAAAACGATTCACAAATTAGTTTTTATTTTATTAATTTTCACAATTTTCACTCTCTAATCAAAACTTGTGTATTTCAGTCAAACGCAATTTATGATCTGATCACATTTTCCTTAATTTTACGTTTTCAGTATAATGGTGAGTCATCGCATCAATACAGTTTTAAGTTTTGAGCTTGGCCTATTCAATTTCTTAAATATCTCCAATAATGCTCCCTTCGGAGTCCATTGAGAGCCCTCCAACTTCCCTCCTTTTGGGAGTGCTCCCAATTTTTCCCGTTGGGAACAGTGATATTCCAAAATGAGAAGGCTTTTCAAATGCCTTGCTAATTCCGTATAGCGGTGATTCCATGTCAAACCGGACGCTTTCGTTAAAAATAATAATTGATGATTCCGATTTTTTTGAAATTCGGCAGGCACATTCTACACATGAAATAATGAAAAGCGTGTTTCGCGAAAAAAAATTGGGATTTTTTTTTCAGAAGATATAGACGGTTGTAAGTTGCAAGAAATTTCAAAAAACGACGCTCGGCCGACCTTTCAAATTACTGTATCGTCGAAACCATTAGTCGTACAAAAAAATGAAACAGGTCGATTTTGAAGATATCGAGTCACTCTATGTAGTGGTATAAATAAAATTTGAGTTTGGTATTAATAAATTATTATTAATTTGTTTATAAAGTTTCATTACCACTTTTCGTCTTCAACTCACCAACTTAAAATTTTGGAAAAAATATCGTGTTCCCCTTTCAATTCTAAGGAAGCAGTGAAAATTTGAAAATGGAACTCAACCATGGTCACACTTAAAAAATTCTCTGTCTATCAATGTGTTACATTTTTCCCACTATTGACCTGATTTTCTGGCGCAAAAAAAATTCTACTAGTTTTCTCTCTCTTACACGTACCAATTTAGCTTTAAATATTCCACTTTCAGCAATTTCCTTTTAGAAGCTTTAAAACGGAAAATTCATAAACAACAGAGATGTTACCCATCCCGATCTTTCTATGCCTTTAGGTTAAGTGGAAATACTTTCTATGCTATGTACATATACTTTTTCAGTTCTGTTTAAGTGTTACACAAGATAAATAGTGTTATAGTGTTTAATATCGTAGTGTTACTGTTTTTTTCTGAAAATAATTATAACAATAATTTATTACGGGCATTATTTTATCAGACTGCCTTATTTGAAACCTCACAGGCGAAAAAATGTCAACTCGTTACGATACGTGTTTTAATCCGTTTAAAAAACGTAATCACGGGAAAAAACCAATGAAGAATTTACGTCGAGTCACTTCGAAGCTGCAAAGAAAATTGAAAATTACGTTGCCCTCATCAGAAAATTTGAAGATTTGTGACGCATGCCGAATGAAGACTAGGAAAATCCCTTCTTCTGAATTATGCGTTTGTTCTACAGGATGCAATTCAAGGAGTCCATTGGAATAATGACCAAGTAACGATACACCCTTTCGCAAGTTATTATAAAGATAAGGGAAAAACACAATTTCTTAATTTCATCGCAATCTCAGATTGTTTGAAACATGATACAATAGCGGTCTACTTATTTCAGCGTAGTTTAATTACTTTTTTAAACAAAACATTGGGTTCTTTGCGAAAAATATTTTACTTTTCTGACGGAGCGGGTGGTCAATACAAGAACAAAAAAAATTTCATAAATCTTTGTTATCACAAAGTTGATTTTGATGTAAGTGCAGAATGGCACTTTTTCGCCATGTCTCATGGAAGAGGACCTTGCGATGGTTTAGGAGGTACGATTAAAAGATTAGCTGCAAAAGCCACTTTGCAGAATATAAATGACCCTATAAATACCCCGGCCAAATTTTTCATATGGGTTAACAAAAATATTAAGAATATTAATAGAACGGAAGCTCAAGCACTTCAAACCCGTTTCGACAAAGCGAAGATGATTCGTGGCACTTTAATGTACCATTCATTTTTTCCACAACAAAATGGAAAAACTGAAGTAAAAATCACATCGTCAGCTACTACATCGACTATTGTAAATGTGTGCAAAAATTAAAATAAACATACTTACTTCATTATTTTATGTGTTATTCATTTTCCGTTGTACCTAAAAGTCCCAGTAAACGTTCTCTGCGTGTAAGCGACATTCTGCCGTGCAAAGGACAAATGACTTATATGCATTATAGGTCAAAATGGCTTTGTATGCATTTTTGGATATAAAATATTCATATTTATCCTTAAACAAAATTTTAGACTGATTGTACTTTTTAATCAAAAGTTATCGCCTTGAACATTAGCTTTATTTGCTTCGGTTTCATGTATTTTGAAAACTTTGATCGCGTTTTTCTCGAATCGAGCTTTTTGCATTGTAGGTCATTTGCCCTTTGCACGGCAGACATGTTAAGCCGTAGTGCCGCGCGGTCCCATTCTTTTAAAGAATTTTTTAAGTGTGACCCCGGTTGAGTTCCATTTTCAAATTTTCACTGAATTAGAATTGAAAGGGGAACACGATGATATTTTTTCCAAAATTTTAAGTTGGTGAGTAGAAGACGAAAAGTGGTAATGAAACTTTATAAACAAATTAATAATTTATTAATACCAAACTCAAATTTTATTTATAGCACTACATAGAGTGACTCGATATCTTCAAAATCGACCTGTTTCATTTTTTTGTACGACTAATGGTTTCGACGATACAGTAATTTGAAAGGTCGGCCGAGCGTCGTTTTTTTGAAATTTCTTGCAACTTACAACCGTCTATATCTTCTAAAAAAAATCCCAAATTTTTTTCGCGAAACACGCTTTTCATTATTTCATAGAATTTGCCTGCCGAATTTAAAGAAAAATTGGAATCATCAATTATTATTATTAAGCGTTCGGTTTGACATGGAATGATCCATAGGCAGGAAGAAATTAGGATCGTATTATTTGAAGTGGCAGAACGCACTTTCTTAACCATGTCGTTTGTTAAGGATTGTGTCGGAAAGAGGGTCAAAATGTTGAAGAATTGAAAAAGTCAATTCGCCTGTATTTGTGTGCAAATTGCTAACTTATGGATTATTGTAATTAACGTCAACTTTTGAAGCTTAATCAAATAGCTGCAAAATAGTAAACTTCCTAGTATTTTCAATATTCTAAAGAAGATCTTTAAGCTGTTTCTGTGTAAAAATTACCGTACAAGTTTAACAACCTTCTTCAACGACAATGCTCAACAAGTAACATTGTATTTCGCAACTGTGATGCAAAGATTTGCTGTAATTTATCAATACACACTTTATTTCGACCTGGACAAACAAAGTGAAAAGAAACTTTGCGATATTTTTTTTGCTGTCTGGGATTTTGTCCAATTAACGTCGGTATTTTCCCCTGAAAAGTTATCCTCCAAGTGTGAGAGAAAGAGACGCATCCGTGGGCTTAATGTTTCCCAAGTCACCCTTAAATCACTGTTGACTTTTCTTCGACGCGGATCCGATTACAGTTTGAAGGACAGATAGTAATCACTGTGCCCGGGTCTGGAATGTCATCGGTAGGGGACTTGATGATGTATAAAAGCTACCACGCGCCTTTTAAACTTTTCAAATCGATAATAAAGAAAATTCAAGATATACTGACATTTTCGAAACAGGCCAAGTTAGCTGTGATTAATGTCTTTTTGCATTTCGTTGTACCTTTATCCAGGAGGACATGGAGATTCCGCAGGAGAAAATAATTTCAGGATGAAAACTTTATTTTTATCTAACATAAAATTTTGTATCTGAAATGAGATCCTACAAAACCTGTGAACGACGCAGTTACGTCCAGGCAATTAGCAGTTTTGCGAGTTGAGCACTTTGAACGAGAATCAATTTTTAAAGAGAGCCTTCTGTCCAACGGAAACCTTGATTGTACTCCAAGCACGTGTCACATATGGTCACCACATCCGAGAAATTGATAGTATCGTTGGATATATGTAACAGGATTCTTGGTAGCCAGATATCAACTTGTGCATTCCGTTCATGGGCACTGGAAGTAGCTAAATAGAAAAAAATCGTTCTCCTTCAGGCAAGTTATAGTATGTGTGGTAGAGTGTGTATCTTAGCAGAATCAATTGGGATGACCTTCGTTTTAAGTGTCTGCTCTCGTAGCAGGAGCTCCAGAAGCCACGCAGTGGGGCACAACGATTCATGTACCCTATACTCCAGCGCCTTTTTCGCAGTCTCTTCATTGGAATGGAACAAGTTATGAGCCATGATATACAAAAGGATGCCCACCCAGCACACCCCATCCGACATGGCTGAAAAATATTTTCCTCATATGCGCATAACATTCCCGGTGATGGCTACAAGGAGCCGGGTATCCTTCCCAGGCCATCGGAAAAGCCATTTTTGTGATATATGAAAGAATTGAGGCTTCTTAGAGGTGGTCACAGTGGGGATGAACTTCTTGCTGGGCCATCAAAAGCGTACGTAAACGACCTCGAGGGTGTATAGCAGAAATTCGAGATTTGAAACGGATATCCTGCTGGTGGTGAGACCGGGCAAACTGAAAATGAAATATATCCACATACATATAATGTTCGTGCGTGGATGGTCTCGCTTGACACGAGTACGTGAAGAAAGTATAATTCAGAGGATTTCATTATTTTGTTAAAGCAAAATCTTCAAAACGTGACTGAGAAGGTAAGAATTTGATTACGCTTGTTCCTTGAGCCCTAAATTAAGGCGACTATGTGCGTAAATTTTTGTACAATATTCGTGAGCACCTCTTGGGGACCAAAACACTCACGGCCATATTTCAAGCTTTGGCTCGTCAGTTGATTTTGTGTGCGTTAAGGTTATTTTAAATAACGATATTTCCCATAATATAACCGGCAGAGTACAACCGAGCAGCCAGCAAGTCAGAGCTCATTTTACTTTTAGTAGGTTCCGCAGCCCGGATTAGCTCGTTTATTTGATATATTACAATTGAGTTTGTCGTCGGGGGTAGCCGCCGCGCCGTACAGGCCTCCTGCCAGGTATTCTAGGAACCATGAAGATTTCCCGATATTTGGTTATTTTTTTGGCTTTATGCCTGATGCTTCTAGAATATGAAAATCCAATACAGAACAGAAACTCAGATTGGGTTTATTTGCATATTATATCCGCGTCATGTTTCATTATTGATTTTTATCTGGATTGAGAGTCAGGGTGGAAGCTTAAACTGATTTTTAAAAAGGAGGTGCATGCAGCCGTGCCTTCTCGTTTGGTTGATTAGTGTTTGTTTTGATATTCATTTATGTCGCGCCAGAAATTTAAATTTAAATTCATGTTTGCTTTCAGAAATTGGAAAAAGAAGAATGGAATAGAAACTATGCTGTCTGCGTTTTTATATCTACAATATGACTAAGTACAGCATTCTTCGCGTAGGGCTAAATAATCATAGTGTAGTGCAGCGGTCGGGAGCCTAAATGCATTGGAGTGCCTCAAAATAGAAAACTACTGCACATTAAACGTGCCACTAAAAAATATCGTATATGAAGATAACTTTATTTGTGTAGTAAAAACTTGCCACGTGGCAACTTTAAGGCTCTATTCACATATGGCCCAACGGCAGACCGTGGCCTTGTAGGCCAACCGCCTGACAGGCCGTGGACTGTAGGTGACCTCGTGATTCCCTGCATACACACAGGCGAAGACGACAGTTGAGCATAGCTGGTTATTAATTCAAGTACAAACGGCTTCATGACCTCAAGAAAAATTTCAGTCTGCATAGAAGTTCAGGGGCCGGTTCGTGTATCTTGAATGTCGATAATCGTTCGAAAAGAATTTGAAAACGAAACCTCTCTTATTCCCCCAACCCCATTATTCTTTACTTTTTGGTTCATTTTAAAATACTAGTATTATTTTTATTTTATATTTTTTAGTCTATTATATGTCTTCCGACATTTTGTGGTAGCCATATTTGATTTAAAATGACGTCACACAGCTTACTGTATTAAGTTTTCCTTAAACTTAAGTAATTTTTTTCACTTAAGTTAAACTTAAGTCAAATTCGGATTCACAATGCATTTCTTCTTCTTCTTACTATTATAATTGTTTCTTACGGCAGCACTTCAATATTATAAATTATGAACTTACAATAGACGAACTTTACATGTAAAATTCCCTATCAATCACGCTTTCCTTGAAATGTACTGGCAATCAACTGACATTTGACTTTTCTATGCATTCTGATTAAGAAACACTTAAGTCTGGAGAAACTGCCACTTAAGTAAATTTTAAGTCGCAACTGTGAAACCGCCATTCATACTTAAGTGTAACTTAAGTTAATTTGTATACTTAAGCTCTCACTGTGAAACCGACCCTTAATAGAGAAATACTAACAAACATTGTAGTATTCATAAAAATAGATTTCGGCCCTCTGAACACGAGTCGACTGATTTGCAATTCCAGTTGCACACGCAACTGTTTCATGATCTTGCCCTTGTACGGAAGAAGAAACTAGTTTGAACTGCTCGCATGCGACTGTACTTGCAGGTCGGAAGCGATTTCAATTACATAGTTGCTCTTCATCTGAACTACTTAACATTTTTCCAACCCCTTGTGACTAAAAATTAACACCGATTGATAAAAAATCAGTTGTGCTCGAAATGAGGTTGTCAGACAAAGATGCGATCAGCAAACACTGATCGAAGAAGAAATGCAAAAACGTCGACTACGGTGGTTTGGACATGTTTGCCGAATGGATGATAACCGCTTGCCACGTAAACTTCTCTGGCGAGACCGTCCCGCAGACTGGAAAATCCAGCGATTGGCACCGAAGAAAACTTGGCTAAAGAATATCGAGGGCGACCTAAAGAATCAAAGATTATCAGTTACCGAGGCTCGAGACACCGCCAAAACCCGAGAAGAATGGAAGCGAATCGTGAATAGAGTTCGGGACCCAGCGGCACCGACAGCAGCGTATCCGTTGCGGGGACGTCCCGCTCGGACCGCCAGCTAACGGATCAAAGAAGAAGAAGAAGAAGGGGGCAGAAATTTCATTGTGAAACCAGTTTGAAATTTGGATAGCAGATCACTCGACTAGTGCGAAGAGGGCCTTACACCACAAAATATTTAAATTCGTTATCTACCTATTAAGTGTGATTCCTCACGAGCAAACACACGACACGGTAAGACGACAAGATTTGGCGGCAAAAGTAGTTTGTGGAGAAGAGGGTGATGGAGGGCGACGGGAATTGTGTCCATTCCATCGTCCTCTCTCACCCTCTTTTCTATAAACCACCTTTGCATTCGACTTTTTCGTTTCGTGTGTACGCTCGTGTGGAGCCAGGCTAAGCAATACTGCAATACCACAAAATCACTAAGTGTATTTATGTGCGTGTATCCGAAAGTGATCAATTACTGAGTCTCCATGCAGAGTTCACCCTGGGTTAACGAAGAGTAAGCGCCCATGGAAACGCGGGGTGAGTAAAGTTTCGTTAAATCCAAGAAAACTCCACGAAACACGTCGGATTAAGCCACGTTTTTCATATGTGTTTGTTTAAGTGCTAGTGTAAATGTCAATTCCCCACGTCCATTACTGTGTTTCCACCAACCGAGGTAGAGTTTTGGTTGAGTAAACAGAACGCTTTTTCCTTCAAGCTAACGGGATTCTGGATGAAAGTGACAGATAAATAATTTTACATTGCGTGGTATATATGCAGTAAAGGATACTTAATCACACACATATTTAAAACTCGGCCTAACAGGACTGGTTTCGTTAAGTTTACTTGGATTTAACGAAACTTTACTCAGCCCCCGTTTCCATAACTGTGTATCCATGAGCCGGGGTAGAGTATTCGTTGAGTTTAAAGAAAGCTTTTTTCCTCACGTTAACTCGATGCCGTTTCCATGAAGGTTCTGAGTTAAAGTGACAGATAATTAATTTTACATTGCGCCGCTGCTGGTATATAAAGCTACTCAAACACATATGCAAAACCCAGCTTAACCGGACTGGTTTCGTCGAGTTTTCTCAGATTTGGCGAGACTTTACTCAACCCCATTTCCCATTGGCGAATAATATCAGTAAACTCAGGATAAACTTTACAAGGAAACTTACTACATGGGCGCCTACACTGAGAAAACCCATTGTAAACTTTGCGTGAAAACACAGTAGGTATGAGCGTAAAGGGATTTCTCTGATGTCGAACGAACTAGTAAGTCAGTCAAACAAAGTATTCAGGGCATTTCTAAACTGCGCTGGATTATTTCGTCTGGAATTTTCTTGCATCGGTAGCACAAATTCTGCTGTCACGGAAACTAATTTCCAGCGTACTTCAAAACTGGCCTGAATACCTTTTTTGACTGTAATTTGTTACGCTCTTATGTCATATAATACTTCATGAATTCATTAATATAACTATTTAGAACAAAACCTTTGAAATATTTTCCAGTCCCGCAAATCCCGGGATTTTTGACCTCGATCCCGCGGCATTGCGAGATTGATATTTTGATGCGAGATTGGATTCCCTAATACAGGCGTGAGGTCGTTGGCCGCCATTTTAAAATTGGAATGACGCCACTCAGCTAATTGTATTTTACCTGGCATATCCTTTCATTTGATACCCATGTATAGCACAATTGCAAAAATCGGACATCACTTTGGAGCAGCCATCTGGATCTGTTCACAAAATGGTCAGATTGCATTGTCATCCAAAATAACGTGTATGCAAAATTTCAACTCAATCGGAAACCGGGAAATGGGCCAAATTTAATTTTCAAGATTTTATTACATAGTTACGAGTGAAGCTAATAAAAGCATATTAAAAATAAGGTGAGAGAAGTTGACAAGCAGAAAAAAAGACTAGGTCGATGCGTGAAGTCGAACCACAGTACTCTGGTATTTTAATAAGAAGCCCTAACCCCTATGCTTTCCTGTATTGTTCAAACTCTGCAGGCAAAAGCATCTACTTCTACGTTAACCAATTAACATTTAAAAAGAACCATTCCATAAAATTAAATGACCCGATTCGGTAAAAATTTCTGAATAACACAGCAACCCCAGTTACATACATATATTTTGCTCAATGTACGCCAAGTGTTTTTGCTCATTTCGGATCCAACGTGTTAGAACGATTGCTGCCATGATTAAAAAACGGGAAGGTTATTTTGGAGCTGCACCACCTTAAGCTTATCTTAACTACACTATCACTCCAGAGTGCGCCACATTCAAAAACTCCATCCAAGCACCTTTTAAAAACTTTACCTTTAAAATTTGACTTCACTTACCTTGATTCCCTAAAAATAGAAGTCGTGCAAGAACACACTTTGACGTCCACTTGTGGCCAAAATGGGTCTGGATGTGAAGGGACAAAAAATGTATATGTATGTATATAAGGAAAGGAAGAAAACAAAATTAGTTTTTAATTTTGCTTCTCAGTGGCTTTTGTGAGTTGCTGAGCTGGAACCAGAAAACAACAACATGTTTGCAATTGTGTCTCCCGTGCAAACATCCATACCATACATATGTATATCCTATTTTCGTACCAAGGTCCTGTTGACGTAGCATAGTTAAGATGCCCCGCCCTAACGTACACAATTTTTTTGTTATGAGCATTTTTCAATATCCTTCATCGTTCTCCATCTAAGGTACGAGAGGAGTCTCGTTCCTAGAGCACAAGCAATATACTAAATGGGTTCGGATTTACCTTAATGGTGAGATGTTTGCTACACATTGCTTTTTTATTATTAAGGATGAGCTTTCATTCACATGGATCCCGCAAATATGAAGAGGAAACGCAAGGATAATAAACATGAAATATTCACTTCTAATGAAATATAAGTGTCTGGCATAATAAAGTTTTCCACAAAGACAGAGAGATGAAAAAATTAGATTTCATTCTTTCACTAGACTGTGTCCTTTCAACGTTCTCGATCCCTTTTGGCGGTTGGAGTTATGAAATTTTGTATTATTCCGCACGAGAAGAAAAATCCACTTGTATCGGAAAATGCCGTTTCTCACATTGTGAAAACGTTGGATCCACACCCCACGAAAAACATTGCCGTGTTTATATTGCTATAAAAGCCATGGGCCATTCGTCAGTTGATAGCGGATCCATGGTGGTAGCTGCATAAACTAATAAAATACTTCCATCAATTTCGACAATACTCGTTCA
The DNA here is from genome assembly GCA_949987705.1 of Thereva unica. Taxonomy (NCBI): domain Eukaryota; kingdom Metazoa; phylum Arthropoda; class Insecta; order Diptera; family Therevidae; genus Thereva; species Thereva unica. Next base: position 201,638 of record CATLJY010000204.1, on the reverse strand, counting down.
TTTCGCGGCGAATATATAGAAGTTTACAGATGATGCTATAGTCACCATGTATTGAGAGAGAGAATGGGGAATATGTTTCATCCCTTGGTTATGTGCGAGCGCAAATGCAGAAATATAGAAGCATGAAGCGAACTTTTATTGAGTCTCACAATAACCCGTGTTTTATGATGGATTTTGCTAAAACAGAAAAAAATTTACTCCAGATCTCATATATTGAAAAAAATACTCCGACTTAACATTATGAACGGCATAGTTGACATTAGAGCAGGGTTCGATAAAAACAATTTCGATAAGGACGAACTTTTATTCTTATATTTCGATAATCCCAAATCACCAGTCTTTGTGTTCCCTGGACCAGGATGAATGACATCTAGCCTTAAAATATTTATATAGTTAAGTATTTGATCGAAGGGAGCAAGACTCTCGTTATCGTTCTATCAATATCATTGAATTTGATATGAAATTTCTGCACAGCAATCAATCCTTGACTACTGGAAAAATAAAAAATAAAAAAAAAACAGTGCTCTTTTCTTGATACGGACGATCAAGTACTTAATGAGCAATGGTTGCCATTGGTTATCGTCTTAGTTGCATGATACTTTCAACATAAATCAATAATGGCCAGCCATTGAAGGATTTCAGTCTGTGCTCATAAAGATTTCAGTTTTCAGTGCACATTTTATTATTATTATTATTTTTTATTTTTTTTTTTTTTTTATTTTGAAATCTGTTGATGTCGTATAAAGATTTTAGCAGTCATTCGAGAAGAAAAATGTTGGCCATAAAATATTGTTAAAAAAAAAACGGAAATGGGGAAGTAAAAATTCGGGTATGGTATTTTACAGTATCAATAAATATGAAAAAATATGTTTAAGCCGTTTATGTTCGGAGTGATGGAATTCCAGAAGAGAGTTTGATAGCTTAAAACGCATTGTAGCCTACATGGTTTTTTCTTATGGAGATTAAAAGCCTTCTCATGGCTATCGGCGCGCTCCCACATGGCAGTTAGTGGAACTCGAACCCACTTCCACATATCGGAATACCTTGGGATTTCGATGGATCAGTGCTTGTATTTCAATTGAAATGTAAGTGCTGCTTTGGACAAGGCAAAGAAGGCGTTTCACATGACTAAAAGGCCTTTTTATAGCAGACGCCTAAGTTCACGGGTAAAGGTGATCTGCTCCCAAGCCTTAGCCAGACCGATTTTAACTTATGGTTGCCCAGTGTGGTTCAACATATCCCCTGCTTAGGGTTGTATCGGACACCAGAATCTGGCTTCATGAAGTTTCACGCCAACAATGTCCTTTACGGTAAGGCATTTGTTAATACTATCGACCACTCCATATTCAAGTTGATTCGAAGACATACTGCTAGAGCGACGGAGAGTGAAAATACTCTTATTCGAGGAGCGTACCCTCTGAATGCTGAGTATCACAGTACTGCCTGTGAACGCGGGTTTATCCCTCCGGAGGCATTTGTCTTTCTGGATAGAAAAAGATTGGTCCAAGATGTTTCGTAGGTGCCCCTCTTTACCACCTACATCGTTCCGCGACAGATAAACGTTATTTATTTACCAACCACGATATGGTATTTCAGGAACTCCTGAGGGTCAGTACTCGAATCTCGGGGAAAGACAGACGAGACGCCTCCACTGCAAGTTTTCTGGACTGGTGGCTGGAGGATATTTAAATATTGCGTATTCGCCCTGAAAACTTTAATATAGACTAGTTTAGCTTGTAATTTAGTTTTAATGATTAGCTTATAGCTTATGCTGTTATGACACTTACTTTTTTTCAAAAGAATGTTACACTTTTTAGCAAGTTTAGAAAAGGACAAAAATCTTTTACGGATATTTGGTATTATGCGAAGCGAAGGATTAGCAATATTATAAAATTGAAGCAAATCTACGCGAAAAAGTTCAGCTAACTCGAAAAGTTCCAGAAAAAGTATGAACAAATCATACTTTTTCGGGATCTTCATCTTAATATTTGACATTTACAGACTTTTTTTGTTGACAAAATTAAAAGTTTGTGGTTTTTTTTTCCTGTGTGAGGTATTAGGTCCAAAGGTACTGCGGCCATTAAGTTGGCCTATTGTACTACAACCCCTACACCTCATATTTGTAGGCCAGACCGCCTGAACAAGTTCAGCAGTCTGCCTAGTGGTTTGTCGCTTAGACATGAGTGTTCGAGCAGGGACTTCTCGAACAAAGAGACCCTGCTCCTCGCTATTGCAGGGCACTCACAGAGAACATGGAGGGCAGACTCATCCTCTTCTAGGCAAAGCCTACATGTAGGGTCCTCCGCCCTTCCTATCTTCCATAAGTGGTAATTTAGGGCACAGTGTCCGGTAATTAGGCCAACAAGTGTCCTAACATCACTCCTACTGCGCCGTAACAATTCCTTGGCCGTCTTAGGGGACGGCCCTGGAAGGAACCGCTTAGAGTTGGCCAGTCCAGGCGCGGACCTCCAGCGTTCAAAATGTTTCATCAAAGTCCGATCGGCCAGGGCCCTTTGCAGCAAGCTGGACGGTGCCCCAATAGCCGGCTCTGGACCAATGAATTCTAAATCAGAGCCCTGTTTAGCCAGGGCATCCGCACTTTCATTGCCTTCGAAGCCCCGGTGACCCGGGACCCAGACAAGTGTAATTTGATTGCGAACGCCCAACTCATGAAGAGCACGTTGGCAGTCCCAAACTAATTTCGACTTGGTCCTACGGGACCTTATCGCTCTAATTGCCGCTTGGCTATCAGAGAAGATAAAAATCCGTTTATTTTGGTAGGCCCTTCTTAAGTTCTCATGAGTGCATGCCAGAATAGCGTACACCTCTGCTTGAAAGACAGTTGCCAGAGTGCCTAGACTTATAGCCTTGCTGAATCTGGGACTTTCACTCCAGATTCCGGCGCCTACACCTGTCTCCGTTTTAGAGCCATCCGTGTACCATACTAGCCCGCCCGGCAAAACTTTAGGAAAAGTCCAGGCCAGGTAAGCCTTTCCTGTATATGTACAGAAGGTTGCTTAAATTTTGAGATTTTATAGGGCATGCCGTCCGATAGCATCTCCGCTTCCGGAATCTCTTCTATGATGTTGATTATTATAGAATGTCCTCGCCCAAGACCAGTGCCCAAGTAACCATTCGCTTTAAGCCGCAGCGCCGCGTTTATGGCGGACTTCTCTACCTCAAGGTGGAGGGGTACCAAATTGAGGAGAGTCTCCAGCGCTGCCGTTGGGGAAGTGCGGACGGCCCCAGTGATGGAGAGGCAAGCCATTCTTTGAATTTTGCTTAAAATGGTTATGGAACCCTTAAGCTTCGTTCTGTGCCACCAAACTAAAGCTATATAAGTTACCATGGGTCTTATGATGGTGGTGTATATCCAATACATGGTTTTCGGTTGCAAACCCCAGGTGGAACCACAAGCTCTGCGGCAAGCCCACAGGGATCTGCGCGTTCTACACATCAGAGTGTCCATATGCTGTTTCCAGTTGAGCTTGGCATCTAGCGTCACTCCTAAATATCTGGCTTGTTGTGAAAAGCCTATAGTTCTGCCCGCGAATGTAGGATCAAATTCCCGGTAGTGATCGTTTCCTGGTGAAAGGAACTAGATCAAGTTCGTGGTTGCTAAGAGAAATTGAAGATAAAATTTTAAATACAGTAGAATTCGTTTATAGCGACCGTGAAGAAATCAGATCAACTACGACGTTATAACCGAATGTCGTTTTAAGCAAATGAAGAGAAAGGTAAATTATAAGCTCAACACACATTTATTTGAAGTAACGAAATTGATTTATTAATACATATTTATCGAATTTTAAATACAAAAACTAAGCTTTAGGAAAATATTTAGTAATACTTGTTTGTTTGTTTTATTTATTGTGAATATATATTATTTCCAATTCTTTTTCTATTTTTAAGACAGAATCTTGCAAATGCTTTGAAGAATCATTAAATTGGACATACTTTTTTAAAACATCCAGCGCATCTAATGCTTCTGCTATAGCAGGAGGCTGAAAATCCACACTGTCGTCATCTTCTTTTTCATCTTTATTTGAATTTGAACTTATTTGAGCAGTTTTCACTATTTCTTCTAAAGTAGGCTCTTCAGTTGTTATAAGATTGTCATCAATAGCTACGAATTCTTCCCAGTTTTCTAAATTATTGGCAATGTCTGCAGTACCAAATTGTTTTACCCATTCTGAGAGCGGGATATCATCTTCTTCTTCAAATCCTTCCGATACCGACAAATTTCTGCATTCTTCTGACGGCAGTAGTCCTGAATGTTTAAAGCAGTTAACAATTGTTTGAGAACTGACTCGATTCCAAGCTGTGGCTACCATTTCTATTCCTTCCAGCAAGGATATCTTACTTGTTTGATTTTTTCTGCATTGCGGATGATTTTTAACATTATATTTCTTCGGTAATGGCATTTAAGGCTTCTAATTACTCCCTGATCCATTGGTTGCAATACAGATGTTGTATTAGGCGGTAAAAAGGCTAATTTTATTGAACGAAGATTATCGATATGGGGATGAGATGGACAGTTATCGACAAGAAGTAAGATTTTTTTATTTTTTTTCTTAAGTTCCATATCCCACTTTTGCAGAAACCCCTGAAAAATTTCTGAGGTCATCCATGCTGTCTTATTTCCTGCATAGTCAACAGGCAGAGACTTCACATTTTTTAAACATCTGGGTGATTTAGACTTTCCAATTACCAGCAAGTTTCTTTTTTCCGAACCATCCATATTAGCCGTCACCGCCACAGTTATTCTTTCTTTTGAAAGTTTGCCTCCGATACATTTTTCCCCTTTAAATTTTAAAGTTTTATCAGGTGTTAACTTATAAAATAGCCCAGCTTCATCCATATTAAAAATTTCGTGGTCCTGGTACCCTTCTCGAAGTTTTGGCCACACTGATGCCAACCATTCATCACAAATTCCTTGCTCAACACATTTAGCTTCTCCGCAAATTTTTCCTAAAACAATATTGTGCCTTATCCGAAAACGATAAACCCAACTTTCGGTACAATGAAAATCTTTACCAAAAAGTTTCCCAATCTCGTTAGCTTTCAATTGTAGCATTGGTCCAGTTATTGCTACATTTTGACTTCTTTGAATTTTAAACCACTTCACTAACGCTTCTTCTATATCACAATATTGCGAAGAACGAATTTTTTTTCGTTTAAGACCATCACACTCAAAACTTTTCTGAATCGTATTCCTGTTTTTCCATATTGTACTTATTGTAGAATGTGAGACCCCAAATTCTTTAGCCAAAACTGAATTTGGAGTACCAGTTTCTAGTCTCCATATTATCCCTGCTTTTTCTTCAACAGTAAAAGCCTTACGTTTTTTCACTGATGATACCCCGGCCATTATTATATAAAAAACAAAAAGGTTTTATGAAAATAATATTAAAAATTGAAAAATCACTTTTAGCACTTTCAACTAAAAATACGTATGTACGCGCTCACAAAATTTATGCTTTTCAAAACTTGCTAGCCCGGACAAATATCAAAATAAATTCTGGTGATTCCTAGAAATTTAGACGGTGTTATAACGAAAATTTTTACTTTCAATGACCCTCAAATACGTCTTTTCAACGAATTGGTCGTAAAATCCAAAGACGTTATAAGCAAATATTTTTCTATTGAAATAGATTAAGAACCATTTTTTACTTCACGATTTCGACGTTATAAACGAAATGTCGTTATAAAGGAGGTCGCTATAAATGAAAACTACTGTATATACGATTATGATAATATTATGTTGCTATAGATACGAAAAAGTATTTATTATTTAAAATTGGCTAATTATAGAATGGAAACTGCACGAAAATGCAAAGCCGTCTTCTCGCTCATATCAAGAAGTCCTTGTCTTTTCATATTTGAAAATTAGACGATGAAAAAAAGCAAGTATCATAACAGCATTAGATAGGATTAGTTATAATTTTTACTTAGTAATAGTTGTAGTATTAAGTTTACGTGCGAGCTACCACGAGCTTTTGTTAGTTTTGCTAACAACAAATAAATAAGTTTTAGCCGAAAGGCATAAGACATAGATTAATTTAGAGTGCTTGCTGAGGGCCAGTTAGTTAGATAGATTAGGTTGTAATAATTAACTTTAAGCTTCCAATTAAATTTATATTAGGATAGTTAGTAAGAGAAATAAAAGCTTTTTATAAAATAATAAGAAAAAAGAAAAAAAGTGCCATGGCTTCTCGATGGCACAGTAGACATGAATAGACCCCAAGGATAAGACATATTCATGTCAAAAACGAAAACAAAAACAACAAAAACAATAACAACAACAAAAACAGCAAAAACAACAAAAACAACAAAAACAACAAAAGCAGCAAAAACAACAAAAACAACAAAAACAACGAAAACAGCAAAAACAACAAAAACAACAAAACAGCAAAAACAACAAAAACAGCAAAAACCACAAAAACAGCAAAAACAACAAAAACAGCAAAACAGCAAAAACAACAAAAACAGCAAAAACAACAAAAACAGCAAAAACAACAAAAACAACAAAAACACCAAAAACAACAAAAACAGCAAAAACAACAAAAACAACACAAACAAATAAAACAACAAAAACAGCAAAAACAACAAAAACAGCAAAAGCAGCAAAAACAACAAAAACACCAAAAACAACAAAAACAGCAAAAACAACAAAAACAACAAAAACAAATAAAACAACAAAAACAGCAAAAACAACAAAAACAGCAAAAGCAACAAAAACAACAAAAACAACAAAAACAGCAAAAACAACAAAACCAACAAAAACAGCAAAAACAATAAAAACAACAAAAACAGCAAAAAAAACAAAAACAACAAAAAGAACAAAACAACAAAACCAACAAAAACAGCAAAAACAACAAAACCAACAAAAACAACAAAAACAGCAAAAACAACAAAAACAACAAAAACAGCAAAAACAACAAAAACAACAAAAACAACAAAAACAGCAAAAACAACAAAAACAGCAAAAGCAACAAAAACAACAAAAACAACAAAAACAGCAAAAGCAACAAAAACAACAAAAACAACAAAAACAGCAAAAGCAACAAAAACAACAAAAACAGCAAAAACAACAAAAACAGCAAAAAAACAAAAACAGCAAAAGCAACAAAAACAACAAAAACAACAAAAACAGCAAAAACAACAAAAACAACCAAACCAACAAAAACAGCAAAAACAACAAAAACAACGAAAACAGCAAAAACAACAAATAACACAAAACCAACAAAAACAGCAAAAACAACAAAAACAGCAAAAGCAACAAAAACAACAAAAACAGGAAAAACAACAAAAACAACAAAAACAGCAAAAACAGCAAAAACAGCAAAAACAACAAAAACAACCAAACCAACAAAAACAGCACAAACAACAAAAACAACGAAAACAACGAAAACAGCAAAAACAACAAATAACACAAAACCAACAAAAACAGCAAAAACAACAAAAACAGCAAAAGCAACAAAAACAACAAAAACAACAAAAACAGCAAAAACAACAAAAACAACAAAAACAACAAAAACAGCAAAAACAACAAAAACAACCAAACCAACAAAAACAGCAAAAACAACGAAAACAGCAAAAACAACAAATAACACAAAACCAACAAAAACAGCAAAAAAACAAAAACAGCAAAAGCAACAAAAACAACAAAAACAGCAAAAACAGCAAAAACAACAAAAACAGCAAAAACAGCAAAAACAACAAAAACAACGAAAACAGCAAAAACAACAAATAACACAAAACCAACAAAAACAGCAAAAAAAAACAAAAACAGCAAAAGCAACAAAAACAACAAAAACAACAAAAACAACAAAAACAGCAAAAACAGCAAAAACAACAAAAACAGCAAGAACAACAAAAACAGCAAAAGCAACAAAAGCAACAAAAACAACAAAAACAACAAAAAAAAACAAAAATTTATCCTAAAAGTATGCTAAACAATAATGACTCATGGTAACGATTTTCGTCTCCGCACATTCTTTCAAATAGACTCCAGGGATAAGACATATTCATGTCAAAAGAACGGTTCTCGTTCGAGTCGATTGCGTGTGTCAAGCAGCATTGGACGTGATCAGTGCTTAGCTGGGGGACTGCTTGGTAAAACAACACACGCCTTTCGACTGGTCTATAATTATTCATGCCTGAATTTTTTGATTTTTGTGCCTGTGACGGGAGCGTGTATACCTGCGGCAGGCGAGTGCGCGTACTTATATACTAGCAAGATATTAGCCCAAGTACAGGCAGAGTGTTTTGCTTTGTAATAAAAAAATCGAAAAATATTGTTCCGACAGAAAAGTAATAGATCCATGTCTTGATTTTCTTCGTTGTGACATTTTGTAACATCGCAGTCATCTTCTGTAGAATAATCTTTATATAATTTTGATAATACCTGTCCGCATAACTTAATAATGTAATTTTTGGTAACTAATAGAAGAAGTGTAATGTATAAATTTAAAACCGATTTTTTTTACTCAAAAAACCGGTTTTCGAATTGCGTAAACCTGGATTTAAAAACGGGTTTTTTAAAACCGACAAACCTTAGTGTGCAACTTGCGTGCATAACGGATCCGCTAGTTGAACTTGCTATCAGCGTGTCCATCTGAGAAGGCGAATAGAAGCTGACAGCGTGCTCATATGTGAAGGCTAATAGAAACTGGAAGGCACTGGACACCCAAAGTTCGGATATTTTTGAAAAAACACCCCCCACACCTCACCACGGCATATACTTATTTGGGGGTATTTTGTTGTTGTGCTCTTCTCTTCGCCCGAGTACCATTAGCCAACTCTCCTGGGAGATGCATATATCACATTGCCAGGAGTATGTTATCGTCGCCCCACGAGGAGGGTGTAGTCACACTTCCAGCACTTTAGCATCAAACACGGCATTTAGACGATTTGCTTCCAGGAACGTTTCGCACGAACTTTGTCGATGAAGGGGGAATGGGGATGTTAATACCTTCATTCATCTACAAAGCTCGTGAAAAGCTTTTCTGGGAGTGAAGCGTCCAACACCATCAAAGATCTTAATGTTAAGATTTTAGGTAAAGCCTGCGCCAAAATAATTGGGAATCTCAAAATCCCTTTATCCATGCGCAGTGAGAGTCTCAAATCCCCACCACGAAAGTAGATTCGAAAAAAAGTGATCGTTTAAAAACTCAAATCAGACGCTCATTTATATTCTCAATCACAATTCAGTGCGACTCTTATCGGGATCCGATGATAAGGGAAGTGTCGTTGAGCGTAGACGAATTTTAAATGGGAAATGTCTTTCCCCGCCTACGCATTAAATTCCCAATTGCTTTAGCGCTCCCCGTAGAACAGCTCACGCCACAAGCACAATACAACATGGTAATCTCTGTGTTAGCTTTCGAACAACTCATATGTTAGCAATTTAAATAATTTCCAAATAAAACCAATCAAACGTGCAGAAAATTATAGAAAGAGATAAAAATTATACTTGTATTATTGATGGAAGTTTTATTGAATGAGCAAATAAAGCACTTCTAGCTTAAGTTATTCCCCCATCTACTAGCATGAAGAACAGAGATTAATTCATATCCGACATAGCAAACATTCAGATGAGTTGCTCATTTATCATAATAATACAAAGAGCAGAGCAGAGGAAAGTTCGAGGGCCATTCGAGACACCTCGCAAGTTCATAACATTTTTTATAGACTCCCTTAATGTATATCTGCCATTTTTACCCTCAAACGTAATCCCACAAAGTGGAATGGTATAATAAGAAAGTCATTGGACAAGGTAGAATAACAATTAGATTCCTTCCTTTGGGCTTCTTCTCTCGGGTCACCTACGTGCGTTATGAAAAAATATATGCTGTTAACCTGGAACCATCACACGTTCATATTAAATGTATATACATACATGCATATATGAGCATAAGTGTTCGCTCGATGGATAAAAGGGCACTCATGCATAATGCATTAAATACAGAATAATCTCTTTAATTAAGCTAAAGTAAGCCTGACAGGACTTCTTTATAGGGTGTTATATCTCATGCAATATTCCCTAGAAATATATCTTAGCATTTATCTCAATTTAAGGTGGGTGAAGATTTTTTTGCTGGTCATTATTTTGGGGTAGAATCCTATCAACAACCCAAGGCCAGGGGAGGAAAAAGGGCCGCTTTAGTTCTGCCACAAACGCAGGTGACATGATAAAGGAAGTCAACATCAAAGCGTACACAATCGAAAATTCCTTTTTACACACTATACACAGATCACTCGGTACATAGTGCAAAAAATACCTCTAGTTTATCGTTAAAATACACCTATGAAGGTGTATCAGGTAACTCGGCACCAAGAACACCCAATTCCTTTATTCGTAATGTACCCAGGATTCGGACGTGACATTCATTGGCAATAAAAATTTAAGAAGGAAAAAGCCTTTTTTTTTTTTGATGATACAAAAGACAAGGCGCTGGACGAAAAAGCCGGACAGTGGCGAAAGATGAAGGAGCCTCTAATCAACAAGGACCTTTAGGGGTAGGCCCAACGATTCAGTAAATGTTAATGTGCGTTTGGTGAGGCTCACCTTGAATTAGAGGGGATTGGTCTTTTTAACTTTCAGTGACGGCTGTTCTTGGTCCTTATAGCATTAAGGCCCTGCTCCTCCCTTCCTGATGTGAAAGCTTTTGCCTAATGGGATTACTCAGCGCTTTTCTTAATTTTTCTTCCTTTTTCCCCGTTTTATTTTTGCGAAGGATTTTTTTTTCCTTTCTATTTTCGGGTGCAAAACTTAGAACAGGATGGTTCTACATGAGCGATATTTCTTTTCTTGCCTTTAATGAGGATATCAGGGATTAGCGTAAAATTAAACGAAGGGAGATTTCTTTTTTTTTTTTACTTTCGTGCGAACAAAATTTTTTTTGGCGTGAAATAAATCAGAAAATGTCAAGATGCTCTTATCAAACGTTTTCGCTTTATTTTTTTCTGATTTTCTGCTTAGATGAGTATGAAGTTTTCTTGGAGCAGAAAATCGAAGCTAACATTTCAGGAATAACATCTAATTTAAGAAATGCCTCCAATTCAGAACTTTTATCTTGATACAATTTATAGAATATTTTTGTGTTTTTTTCTTGTATTGTATCCTCGATGTCTTCTGTTTGCTTTAAGAATATAAATACCAGACATGATTCCTGATATCGTTTCAAGGCTAAGGTAGAAGTTTTATTCTCTAGAAACTCTTAATTGGATCTAAGATGAACGCAGTGTCCTTAATAAGTCACAGAAAATTCAATCAATTCCTGATTCTACCTTATATAATATTGTATTTAAAGGAAGCAAGCACTTTGCGATACTTATACATTTGATGGCAGATGTATGAATTTTCCTCTTCGTCAATCTATCATAATATAACGAGCAATAACGCCACGATTAATTTGGTTTCGTTGTAAATGTGTGCTTTTTTCCACTAGCTGCTTAGAAAATCGCCTTAGTTATTGGTAGAATAAAAAATAATTAATAGGCTAGGTTAGAATGTATAAGTTAAGATTATTTCGAAAGTTCAAACAAAGCTCAGCAAAGCTTTCCCATCCAAAGGAATATTCAAGTTTTAAAAGAAGATGGCGGTGACATCTAGCTGCATCAAGCAATAGCCCAGACCGAAATGAACGTTATAAAAATATCTAAAGCTTCCAGGTCTCCAACTTCTACAGAGGTTAATTTAATTATTTAGTCTCGCCCCTCACCGACTTTAACTTATTGCAACCCAGGTCAGATTCCACACGAAAGAGCGAAAGTCAATTCAAGACACAATCCACCCCAACATCGCACGATAGTAGAGAGCATTTCATGCAAATATTTTGGGTGTGATCCCAAATAAAAACCAGCATACTGGCTAAAATCACAGACCATTTAATATACAGGTGGAACAAGCCCATGCAAAAGGTGATATCACTTAAATGTCAGTAAGCTTTTATTGCGAGGGAAACTCTTACCACTATAAAAAGCTCAAAGGTTTATATCTCGACTTCGTTAAGGCAACAATCGCTGGGCAGAAAGTCTTTCCTTACACACATATACAATCTGCTAGCCTCCCAGCGGGGAATGGAGTGCTCCAAGAGCCATCTTTGAGCGCACCAAAAGGAGCTTACAGTGCTCCCGTTCCCATGCCAGTTCCATATTCTTTTTAACTTTGCATGTCATTGCGAGGGAGCATACGTTTTTATGCTCCCAAAAAGGCGTTGTTGGAGCATTATAATAAAGCTTTTCAAAAAAGAAATAGTCGTGGGCGCCTGTGGGTATGTGATCCGGTATCGAAAAGCTTTTATTTTGTTTATCTTTTGCAATTGCCTTTTTTCTTTCCAAGCCCGAGAGTGGCTTTACCAAAGCAGTCCCCCAACTAAATTCTATCCACTTCCAAAGCTGCTTGCCCTCCGCATCAAACGAGAGTCGGGCTATTGAGTATGCTAATGTCACATTTTATGGTCACAAAGATAATATTGTCCGTTTTCTTTTTTTCTATAAAATTTATGAAAACTCCAGGAAAGCTCCCTTGAGAGTGCTCCAAGTGCACACCCCTGTGCAGCGCTCCCAATTTTTCCCACTGGGCTATTATTGTGGAAGTTGGTGAGAGAATTCTGATGCGGTAAGGGAATTTGGGGGGAGGTTTTTTCTATGTCCAAAATGTCGGCGAAGCGGGGATTTTTTGTTCTCTTTTATGCGCATATGGAGAAAAAGGCAACTAGTTTGAATGTAAGTTTAACCCCTTCGGTCCACACGATCAAATTCTCAGTATGATGAACGTAGACGGAATATAACGAGTCCGCTGTGTTGATCTTCTTGATTTCTCGAAAGCATTTGACACCGTTCAAAATCTCGTGCTGTATAAACTTGCTTCTTCTTCTTCTTTAAACTCCTTTAATCCCTCATGGGACATAGGGCGGAAACAGTTGCCCTCCAGCGGACTCTGTTTTGCGCGACAGCTCTTAGCTCCGACCAGGATCTCCCAGTTGTTGCGGCTTCTTCTAGTAGGGTTCTTGCTACTTGCAACTTGCTACTCTCTTCCATTTATCGTCTTCTGCTATCTATGTTCTCTCCTCATTCCTATCCAACTGGTCACAGTGCATAAGTTAAATTATAAGTACTCATCTTTTCTTCCTGTACCATGAGGAGTATCATTTCTTCCGGTGCCATTAGGAGCACCTCAGGGCTCTGCTCTCGGACCTTTGCTCTACATAACATCCAATACTACCTGAACGGTCAGAAAATTAGCCTTAATCCATTTCCTTATCACTGGGTCGATACCAATAGCTTGGAGTTTTAGCAACAGAGCAGAGTGCCATACTCGGTCAAGGGCTTTGGACATGTCTAGAGCAACCAGAGCAGACTCACTAAAGCGATGGATGTTTTGGTGGAGATGCTCCGTTAGACATACAAGGAGGTCGCCAGTAGATATTTTGGATCTAAAGCCGTACTATCTGTCATGAATAATTTTTCGGTTTCGATGATTATAGTCTCCATGACTTTGGAGAGAACAGAAGTAAATGCTATTTATTGGGCGGCAGTTTAAGGTATCGATAGAGTCACCTTTTTTCGGTATAGGCTGAACACGTGCAAGCTGCCAGTAGTCTGGACCGTCTCCGGAGAAGTAAGACAGGGCAATCAGTTTGCTCCGTCCTGCCAAGTGGAAATATTGAAAAGTATCTGGAGACATACTATATTCAAATCCAATTGCTTCGCCCAGCTTAAATTAAATTAACGAGGTCATGACTTTCTGCTACATATAATAAAGTAACAAAAGAGCAGATTATGCTAATAGACCATGAACAGAATACTAATCTTTCACTTCTTCCTTTAATTGCTTTCTTATTTTGAAAAGGTATTTTCAAAGTTTTCATTCGACTTTTCAGGATTTTAAGATAACGTTTTTTTTATTATTCAATTTCATTTCTTTTCTATACTGAATACGTAAACTGAACTAAAATAAAATTAATACTACATAAATTTCAACATAGCAATGACAAATGTAATCTTGTTTATAAAATAATCTCATAAAAATCACATAATCCTCAAAATTATTTTCTGACAGGATATAAATTTGCGCTCTCTTCGAAACCCACACCCATGCTAAAAGTATTCGAATACAATTTATCGGTATCCGTACCCTAAACTTTCCATTTCCGCATTTATAGAGGAAAGGTAACAATTTTTAGGCAAAAATGAATGCTATCGTGCCCAAGATGACAGATTACCTTTTAAGGAAATGTGACTATAAAATGCTCAGGTACTAAACGGAAATGTTTAAGGAATGTTGACATAATCTTTAGCTGTGCCTCAATCACAATGTTATGGTGTGAAAAATCGAAGAGAGTAGGATATTATATGGCCACAAATCATGTTATCACAAATCATGTTAGATAGGGTAAGGGATACAGGAAGTGTGTTATGTAGAATATCGCGTTAAGAATGGACATTTTTCATTGGGTATGCGGTGGTGTTAATTGTAGATCGAAAGGACATGTGTTCCATCCAAGCCGCAGACTGGGACACGCTTTTTTATGTGACAGGGTTGAAGACTACCGAATACATATTAATCGATGAAGACTATCACAAAACGCTTTCAGTCACAGAACCAGTCGCGAGAGAGAAGCAATCATCAGTCGAATTAAACAACAGCTACCTTGCGTAACACAATAACAATGTGAAACTCCCAAGCTGCACGATACTCAGCAACACGTTCTTTAGAGACGCCAGTTACGAATCAGCATGGAAACTTCTCGTCGAAAATTACGACAACAAGAGAACATTGTTGAAAGCTCGACAGTCTGCTCAACCAACCAAAGTTAACCCGGGAATCAGCTCAAGGCATTAAAGAGCTAAAAACGAGGACACACGAATGCCTCACTGCCATTGAAAATCTGGAAGTCTCAACACAAAATTGGGATCCCATTCTCATCCACTTGCTTGTCCAAAAATTACCAAATAAAACTCACGAACATTGGGAACAGTCACAGAGCACTATTTCAAGGCAATCGATTCCAACATGGGCGGATTCTTGGAAACCAGATTCAGAACCTTGGAAGCTGTCGGCAAAGCAACAAGTAACAAGAATGAACCTCACGAAAGTAAGTCCATAGAGCACCCAAGAAGAAGAACCCAAACCTTCCACGTAGCAAATCAAAGGGTATGCATCCTGTGCAAAAGCGTACATGCCATAAGGAATTGCCCCAAATATGTGCAAATGATGAGAGATATTAAGCAGATTATAGGATCTATGCATCAATGCCTGGCCAGGCCATCGCTCATCACAGTGTCCCAGTGGCAGGTCTTCAGAGTACTCATTGATCCTGGATCTCAATCCTCATTCGTACCTGAGGCAGTGGTTCAAAGTCTATAACTCAAAAAATACCCCGTAAAAACAGCATTAACCGTGATCGGTAACATGCCAGCCGGGAATTTCGCAAACCGGCCCTCGCAGCAGCTAAAAACACGATACCAACAGTCGAAGAACATCCAGGTCCAGGCACTTGTAATTAACAAAATAACTAATCCGTTGCCAAATAGTTCCAGCAGAAATTGTGCTCATTTAAAGAGTCTCGAATCCAGCGGATCCAACGTTCCACAAGCCGGGTTACATCGACATCCTTTTGGGAGTAGATATTTTCCCCTTGATCATCTTGGCCGGCCTAAGAAAGGGCAACGTGACTCCTAACGACGAGCTTAAGAAATTCTGGGAATTAGAAGAACTTCCACCAAGATCCAAGTGGACAAACGAAGAAACCCGCTGCGAAAACCACTTCAACAACAACGTCACCAGATGCAGCAGCGGACGTTACCACTTCCGGCTTCCATTTTTAGTCGATCAAGTACAACTTGGCGCATCAAGACACATGGCCATTCGAACGTTGATGCAGATACAGAAACGATTCCAACAAGATCCCGACTTGAAAGCAAACTACGTCAAATGAATACAGGAATATTTGACTTTAGGACACATGGTGTCTGCCACCACCCCAGAATCAGCACTTCAAAACCAACTGCCTAATGATACAACAACATACCGATGCTGTTACTTACCTCACCATGCTGTCATCAAACGGAGTAGCACTACCACCAAACTGAGAGTAGTGTTTAACGCATCTCATTCAACTGCCAACGGAAACTCATTAAATAGCTTATTATTGAGTGGACCAGTAATACAAGACTCGTTAATGCCCACTCTTTTGCGATGGCGAAAACACCGCATTGCTTACATGGCCGACATTGAGAAGATGTACCGCCAGATACGAGTTCATCCGGACGATGCCAATTACCAACGAATAGTTTGGAGGGAGTCACCAGATCAACCCATACAAGACTACAAACTGTTCGTGACGTTCGGAACAAAGAGTGCTCCTTTCCTTGCCACCCGAACTATGCACCAATTGGCGAAAGAAACATTCCAAATCGGCTTCAACGCAGCACTCAACGATTTTTACGTTGACGATTTGATGACTGGCGCTGACAACATGGAAGAAGCAAGAGATAAACAAAAGCAACTAATTCAGCTTCTTCGAGCTAGAGGGCTAGAGCTTCAAAAATGGACTGCAAACCACAACACCATCTTGGAAGAAGTTCCCGTAGCCGATCGGGAGGTCTCAATTCCTCACGTGCCACCTTCTTCAATACCCAATGTACCTACATAACCCTTAACCTATTCGCTCCTCCTCCTCGTACTAAGCTTACTGCTAGACATTGCGCCAAGACGTGACAAACGACTTGACAGAAAAAATTAAATAGATTGCCATTCCCAATTCGGTTGGCGTTTGCAACCACTATCATTTCTCAAAAATGAATGCTGGAATATTATTTCAAGACTTTTCGTTCAACAATCAACCATTTTTTTTTAATACCTCTTAATTTTCTTAATTAATAAATTATAATCAACGAACGTTCCATTAAAGTCTTTTAACTTTTAAACTTTCACCGATAACCACCACCGAAACGACAAACATTGGTCCCCAGCGAGTCAATACAACGAACTAGTTCAAAAACTAGTTCGCAATTGTTGACTTGTTTATACAAACATGGGCTTCCTTCTCGTATCGTTCCAGTGTCATATAATAGCATTTAGAATTAAATTAAAAGCAAATAAACCGAACTTCGACTATTGGCCTTTATCGGTCTATGGTTCGGATGGTAGTATAATTCCCCAAGCTTTATGGTTTATGCGACTACTTCTAATGGAGTTTAAATCATTCCCAAAAACAAATAAAAATCGGATATTCGTAATGTTATCAATGAGCTATGATGTCATCGGCAGGTCCTTTTATCATATGTCATTATTTTATTAATTGTCTTTCTAGAATTTATTGAGCAATTCGAGTTTATGAAAGAATAGTGGAAGAAAATAAAACAAAATTGTGTTTGCCTAGTAAAATGGTTTGAAAACAGGATACGGATGTAGTAAGTAGTTTTACCCATATAATTTACTATAGGAAAAGAGAAAAAACTGTTAACACTTTATATTGACAATCATTAAATGATAATGGGTGTCAGTAAAATTCCAATTTTTATATCGAAATTTTATGATGCAAGAGTTTTGTATCTTTACTGGCGCCTGCACTAGATAAAGCTATTGTATTTGTTATGTAATAGCGAATAGCTCCAAGTTAATAAGCTTAAAAGTGAAACATTAAAAGGCAAATAGTTGCATTTCCATTATTTTTGCACTGTCTCCTCGCGCCATCCACATTCTATATAAACTATAAACAAGCTGGAACAGAAGGATAATTTCGTCCAGGGGTGTTATTAACCTTTTATCGTCCTCGCCATTAGCTGCAATACTTTATTACTCCATAAAGTAGCTTTTTCGTTAAATTGCAAGAAATCATTTGCAGTGCACTGTCAAAATGCTGAAGGAGCGAGCACATAGACCCTCCCCATATAACATCCTTTTTTATCGTTTAAAATGCATTAAATTTTAGAGCTGCACCAAAACGATTTTCTTGAGAGAGAGAAAGAAGAAGAAAAAATAACATTGAAGTCGTATCTTAACGAAATCGGCAATAATTGGATTCATTCCAAAACAGAGCTATGCCGTAAAAATGCACAGAAAATTGTGTTTGCGTTCCCTCCAGCAAGGACATAAAAACTACTTCAGATATACCTATACTCATCCACTGTGATCCAGAATCGCATATTTTCTCTGTCAACCTTGTGGAAGTGTGCATGCACCTTATTTCACTGGGAAATGGTTTCCTTTTCTTGATGTCGCCCTCTGTATGTCGTTTTCCTTTATTTTATTTTTTTTCTTGTTCTAACAAAAGACGTTCTAGTAATAAGCCAGAGAAATCCTCAGGGTCCTTTGCCGCCTCACCTTTGATATGGAAATGCGGAAAACCTGGGGGAGAGAAACTGTATGGATTTTCAAAGGTGACACAACTCAAGTTCAATTGTCAAGAGCACGAAAAATATGTTTTCAGGTTTCCTTTTAGAGCCTAAAACACTCCTGACAAAGCAGAAGAGCCATCCTTAAACTGAGTGCAAACCCATGCATTTTCTTTCGTTTGGAAGTTGGTTCCTTTTCATGAAGTAGAGTAGTTTTCCGAATATAAAGTGAAGTTACTGCTCGTGAATACAATGGTAACGTGGATGCAATTTATGGAATTGTTAGCTTAACAGGGCTTAGCCTACTTCGAGGACTAAGGAGAAAATAAATTTTCATTTTTTTTTCTTGTGTTTTCATTGTTGTGTTTAGATGCATTATTTTGTGGTTCTTACGGAAATGCTGTGATGTTTTGGGTTATGCAGTTTTTTCTACATTAGTAAAAGCGTATTCTGGCATCATACGTTGTCCAAAGCCATCACATTTTTTCGTTACCACCATAGTTACTCAGGTACTTTCGGCTCATCCAAATAGAACAAATGTATTGCTGGGAGAAAGAGGACCAAAAAAAGAGGAAACGTGGCGCTTTTAAAAGCTCAAGTGCATTCGATAGTTTTATAACGTAACAGGCCAGTTCGATAAGTCCTTTCGAAACCAATGTGTAATGATTCAACTGGAATAAAAGGATCCCGCACTACATGTTAGTGCAGATTTTGCGTTATTAGACTGGTTGTTTCCAAACATGAAAAACTCTTTTGCAGCATTCGTTGGGATTTGGAAAAATACTAAACGACTACGGGGCAACATGGTTGGAGGAGTTTCGAATGGATTAACTGGGAAAACAGGAAATTGTTGGCTTAAGTGTGCTGAGTAAAATGTTGCATTTTGAAAGTTTTTTTTTTTTTTTGCGAAAGTGAAGTAACTTCTTTACCCCTCTTGGAAGCAAAGGATTTCCACAAAGCTCCTCCCTCGGACTCTGTTTTGCACTATTCTTGGTTTCAATCCAGGTTTTGTTAAAATTTTCAGTTTTTTCATGGCTATTCTTCTCCATGTATTTTAAATCTTGATTAAGTTATCCTTCGTCAGCAAGTAATGGGTAGGAAGGTGCCCTTAGCGTATAGTAACGGGTAGGAGGGTGGACCAGAACAGTCAAACTATTTAGCATTGACGAGAGGTCGCTCATGCTGTTCAGTCCACAGTCATCAAAATAATACCTAAAATACAATCCTATATAAAAAGAATGGAGAGAAAATATACATATAAGACATAAAATAAAAAAATACAATATATTAAAAATTTTATATAAAAATTTTACATAAGGTAGTTGTATCGGTTATCGTCACTGTATCGGTTATCGACACTTTTGAAATTCAAATGAATATATTTAATATACAACAAAACAAAAAGTTCCGGTAATAAAATAAGCGGAAGAATGAATTATCAATCAACAAGTTTAACACGAGGTTTTTCAATGATACGATGTAAATAATTAATACATTTTGATTTTCTTAGCTAAAGTCTCAATTTCTCGTCTAAAGTCGCCATTTTTAGAACTTTGATTAAGGAACAGAGCTAAACACAACTGAACATTTTATTTATTATAAAAGATTTCTAACTTGTAAAAAAAAATGATAGGGGTGGCAAAACATCAAAGTATCATATTACGAAGAGAAAAATGAATTTGAAACAGTTTTGTATTTTTAAAGCTCCATGATCGGAAACCGATACCCACAACTATGAGTGTTTCGGTTTTCGTCACTGTAGAAATGTAAACATCCCATTGCCGCTATAAGCAAGAAGTTTTCCGTTGTTGTTTTTTGTACGTGTTGTTTTAAGTTTATGAGGTACGTATTAGAGATAAATAATGTGTTATTTGAAATAAGTAGTGAATATTCTTCAATGTTAATGTTGAAAAGAAAAAAACACAAGAAGAATAAAATTTGAAATTTCTATTTACTTACAAGGGAAGTCTCTTTGGTGTCAAACGCGCAGAGCTGGCTTACATTTTTTTTCTGGTTCTTCTTATCAAAACAAAGCTAAAACTGCATATCACAACCCCTACCTTGTTGATATTTTTTGTATGAAAATTTGTTAATTGTTTACTTTTATAGTACAGTCGTCAGAGCAAAATTCGAATGCAGACCTCTAACTAAATGTTAACTCGCCAAACTTTTTTTAAAAAAATAGTTTTTAGTGAGTAGAATATGTTAAAAAAAGTTTCGGAAAATTGGTTGTACGCTTCCCTTAAAAACAACCCCCTAAAAACAGAAAATTCTGTTTTTGGCTAATATCTCTTAAACGGAAAGTCCTACCATAAAATATTATTTACAAAGTTTGTAGATCATGCGATTATCTACAAAAAATGATATTATACATTTTTCCGTACGAATCGCCGTTCAAGAGATATCGCCGTTTTAAAGATTTAAAATATTCATATCCCCCTAAAAGTAAACAATTAAAAAATCGGTATACAAAAAATAGCAACAAGGTAGGGGTTGTGATATGCATTTTTAGCTTTGTTTTGATAAGAAGAACCAGAAAAAAAATGTAAGCCAGCTCTGCGCGTTTGACACCAAAGAGACTTCCCTTGTTAGTTTCATTGTATATTTTAGTTTAAAACAATTTTGCAAAATTATCTCATTATGGGCTGTTATCTGTATTTCGAATTTTTGCATTTTATGATTTTATAAATTTTGATTTTCAGTCTGAATAAAGAAAACGTCTTATTTTGCACCTATAAAATTTGTTGTGTTCATTCTATGAGTTAATATAACCTATATAGAACATTTTTATTCTAATAAGTAATTCATTTGAAGCTTCAGAAATTCAATTATAAAGTGTTATGTTATCGAAATGTGTTGGTGTCGGAAACCGATACAAGAACTGTCGATAACCGAAACAGTTTGAAATAAAAGTGTCGAAAACCGAAGCACTCTGCTTTTTTTTAAATAATTCATGTTTATTTAATGCATGAACAATTTCATTTGATGAACTTGCAATGTTATTGTTATAAATACTTTTCTCTATTGATTTTTCATTGCCCCGTCTTGAAATATTAAAGAACATTATTTTTAATCAGTTGTCAAAGTGATGTGAAAACCTTAAATTGTCGATAACCGATACAATTACCTTAAATGAATTAAAACTATGAATACTTAAATATTTAAACTTATAAATACTTAAACCTATACATAATTGAATTAGGCCGGTCTCACACTGCAGCCGAATTTTTTACGGTCGTATACGGCCGAATTTTTTACAGCCGTATTCAACCGAATTTTAATTTTTAAATTCGGCCGAACTTGCTAGTTGAATATAGAAATAAAATTGAAGTCGAACAAAATAATTCAAAATGGATTTCAATGATGTATTATTTTTAGAAAATTCATTAATTAAAAGGCGTCTCATTAAAAAGCGAAAGTGGGTGTCTGAATATAATACCAAACGTGAAGAAGAGAACGAATTTAAATCTTGTTTTAATGATCTTTGTCAAAATGAGGAAAAGTTTTATAATTATATGAGAATGTCATTGGTCACATATAAATATATTCTAAATAAAATAAAAGAAAGATTAATTAAACATAGCAATTTCCGATCCACCATTAAACCTGAAGAAAAATGAATGATAACATTAAGGTAAAAACATTTTTATTTAAAATTCTTTCGACAATATTATGGTGCTACATATTGTTGTGGTTCTGTTGTCTCTGTTGACTCTGAGTCTCATTTAAGGTGAAGTCGGAATAATTATTCAAATTTTCTGCTTCAAAACTTGTTGTTGTAGATGGAGTAACTGAGTCGAAAAATATTGGTGAAAATTGGCTTTGCTGGACCAGCACCGTCTGTCGCGATATTTCTTGTGTAGAATATGTTATTTCCTCCATTTGAATTTTTTGACGAAGGAAGAGTTTTCTTTCATTCTTGACCTGCTTAAAATATGGCAGCACACTCAATAAAAACATTCTGTCATCATCATTTGAATTTGTTTCAAAGATTTTCAATTTTTTTCCCTCTAATTCAAGGAACTTCTCGTCAATAGTTTTACTCCTCTGTTGTTTTTGCTTTTTTACTGGAGGAGGTGCAGTTATCAAATGTTCCATAATATTTTCTGAAGTAGAACCAGATTCTACTTCAGAAAAATGGGGAGTGGTGTGCTCTTCGTTACAAATCTGCACTTCCTTATCAGTGTTACCACTGCATTCGCGCGGTATGACTTGGTCCAGAAGAAATAAAAGGTCACCATAATATTTCCACGTTGACGTTGTCACTGAGGCACCTCCATCTCCAGATTTTGGTTTAGGTAATTTTTGAATTTCCTTTCGGAATGTATCTCGCAGACTTGCCCATTTATTTTGCACTCATCAACTGAAAATAAAATTATACAAACTATTACGTTATGCTTGTTACATTTATAAATTTAATGATTTTTCAGATATCTTTCAACGGGACTTTCCTTCCGAGCCCTAGCACTTAATTTTCGTTTAGGGGACAATACCATAGGTAAACTAGTCGAAGAAACTTGTGCTGCAATCTGGGAAGAACTGAAAAATATTCATATGCCTTTTCCGTCTTCTGAAGATTTAAAAAAGCCTTTGAAGAAAAACTTAAATTTCCGCATTGCGTTGGATGTATCGACGGAAAACATATCCGTATTAAAGCACCTGCAAATAGCGGGTCTATGTTTTATAATTATAAAAAATATTTTTCAATTGTTCTTCAAGCAGTAGCAGACGTAAATCGTCGATTTATTGCTATTGATGTAGGCGGCTACGGGAAACAAAGTGATGGTGGCACATTTGCTTCATCAAACTTCTATAAATGCATAGAAACCTGTAAAATTAAATTCCCAGAAAGGTCTTACCTACCAGGTACACAAATATTAGCACCTTATGTTTTGCTAGGGGATGAAGCATATCCGCTTAAACCCTATTTATTGAGGCCATATTCCTCACGAAATTTAGATGCTGAAAAGGAAGTTTTCAATACCAAATTATCCAGTACTCGAAATGTAGTGGAATGCGCATTTGACATATTAACTGCAAAATGGAGAATTTTGAACACTCCCATAGAAGCAAACGTTAATAAAGTGGATATTATAGTTAAATGCATTTGTTTATTGCATAATATAATAATTGATTTAGAAGGAAACATTTCTTACCAGACCCAACCCCTTCAAAATACAGGCAATATTCTTACAGCTATTAGAAATAAGTCTAATAACAGATACAGTGAAATTAGTGGAAGCATACGCGATATGTATAAAGATTATTTCAATCACAAATTAGACAATTGAAAAATGTAGGTATGCTTTTCACGATAGTTCTAAATATTTTTGTGCAAATATGTTTATTGATAAATAAATGTTTTATAAAATACAAATAAATTAAATAGTTTTGAAAAAATGTTGAAGTACCTGAAATTTTCATTTCCTCACTTATCTCACTCCATGACTTTCGAGTTAAATCTCTATTATGGTAGCTTTTATTCTTCTTGTCCCATAAATTTCTATGGGAGTGCACTTCATTTATTAATTTTTCGCAGTCCATTTCGGCCGAATAATCAAACAAAGCTAATTTGATCAAACCAACGGCCGTCTACGGCTGAAAAAAGTGGTGTAATGTGCGAATGAGAATAGCATAATAGTTGTTTGTAAAATTCGGCCGACTACGACCGTAAAAAATTCGGCCGAATCTGCTGCAGTGTGCGACCAACCTTATATAATAAATACATTTATAATAAATCTTACAAATTTTCTTAAAACTAAAAAAGCAGCTACGAACCTGAAACAATGGTTAATGCTGTACAAAATAAATTTTATGATACCTTATACTCACCTGCTTCCAGGAATGACACCTAAAACGAAAACAGAATTAGTATATGTATACAAATATAAACAACGATACTATACTTACCTGTTTTCCAGTAGGACTTCAAATCTGAAATTAAAAAAAAACATGAATTAATGAATTAAATACATAACAAATAGTTTTATGTTCAAAACCCCAATAAGTATGCCACAAAGTAAACAACATAAGAATTTACAAGAAAACAACAACAACAACATGTCAAATTAAAAGTTGCAAAAAAAATCATGAAATAATAGGGGTATTCATGAAAACGAGTAAATTTACACATTCCGTATACGCGTATTTTTACGAGGTTTGTTTAATGAACGCACCTATGATGACTTGATGTATGTAAACGATATAATTGGCCAACTGTTCAAAGTGGATGTTAATGTCAAAATTACTAAACAGAAAAATGCCAAAATAGAGTGAGAAAAATAAATTAATTAATTTTGTGCAATATATTGCTTGCACACAAAATTTCAGCGTAAACTTATCTAGTCTGCGTATTTCACTTTCCATACAATTTTTAACAGTTCATTTACGAGATTGGAAACTTATACGATTTACGCGGCTTACTAGGGATTTACACGTTTTTATGAATACCCCTAATATAATTTGACTACATATCATGCAACAAAATATTAAAGTACATTCTAATTAACATATATCATGCTTCGAAATAAATACAAATGGACAATTAATGCTATAATTATTACATGCAAAATGTAAACAACATAACCTACCTTAATGAAAATTCTATCCAGCGCCCTCAGAAAACCACAAAACAACACATTATTCACATGTGAAACTATTACACAAACACTAAAACTTCACTTGAATACACACACGGACCTGAACTACGCGAGCCAGGTATGAATACGCGAAATAAACCGCGACGTGCGTCGCGAACAACTTGTGACAGCGCGGAAACGTCAAACTTTATGCACTGACATACTATGATACATCAAATTGATATTAAATTTTATGCGCGTTCGATTGGTGGTGCCAGAATGGCAAATTTATGTACTAGTAAAAAGATATTTAAATAAATATGTTTTTACATAAGAGTACATAAGAGGGAAAGAGAAGTGCAAGGAGCAGGAAGTGAAAGGGATGGAAATAGTTATAAAATGGAGGAAATAAATTGTTCGTCGCCATTTTTTTTTGTGAAAAATTAAAATGCGAAAAACATAAATATTACTTACAATTTGATATAAATTTACATCTGAAAAATCATGCATGAATTTTTACAGCATAATTATGCTATTAAGGGACGCATATCATCTAAATTATTACTAACTAGCTGGAACCCGGTGCGCCTCGCTGCACAAATAAGCCAATAGTATGGCGTGCGCCAAAACAATTGGGAATCTCAAAATCGATGGGCACTGAGTCTCAAATCCCGGGATGCAAGTACATTCGTAAAGAAAAGTGTAACTCCGTTCGTTTAAAAACCCAAATCACTTGCTCATTTATATCCCTAATCACAATTCAGCGGTCTCACTGCCACTCTTGTCGTGGTCAGATGCTATGAGGGAGTGTTTTTGCCCGTAAATGAATTTCGAAGAAGAAATTACAATGCACGTCCGCTTGAACTTTATCCATACACGAAATTTTAATGGGTGTGAAATTGTCAGTTCGCCGCCTGTGTTTATATTTCCAATTCTTTTGGTACGCGCTATAGCTTCCGTTTATTTTGCAGTTGAGGTGATAAGAATTTTAATATACAGTAGGAGCCATTTTCGTATTTTTGATTCCGAATAATATCGATGCTATCGATTGAAATTTCGCTATTTGAAACGACCAAAAGTTGGTTTTTTCAATACTGTTCCATAGATGTGATGCTTTCAAGCATGCATCCGTTCAGCTCATTTGCAGGCTTTGATCGAAGTATACCAGGCAAAGTTGAGCAAGTAGTGTCAGAGCGCCTACCATGGATTAGGTTTTCCTCGGAAATCTTGAAAAGCCCTGTCATGCGCTTCGACCTATTTTTTATAGGCCATGGTGCATTCGCTCCAAAATAATAATTTTGCACGGATGTGGCAATACGGGAGTTTTTACTGATGTTACATGTAGGTGTTTCTCTCTGGTTCAAATTCAATAGGAACTTGGGTGCTCAATACACTAAACATCCACCATCAAGTAGCGTTGATGCAATTCCCGATGATGTCACACTTCACACTATGAATGGAGACAGTTAATACGTTCAATAAGCAACGTTTGGCAACATTGGGCGAACTTTTCAAACATTTAACAGCATGATAAAGAGTAATTTTTCCGTAAGAAATATGAAAAAAACTATGTCCCATGCAAAATTATTGTATGTTGAAAAATCAAGCACCTTGAAATCTATGGAAATTTCCAGGTACCATAGCTCAAAAAGAAAAAGCGACGAACATCTGATTATTGAATTTGTCGTCTTTTTGGTTTCGAGACCTTTCATTTAAGCCATACATTGCTAAAATCAGGCACATGCAGCCGAAGTTACTTCAATCCAAGTTCAGAGAACCGCGTCCTTCGCGATAAATCTGATTTTTTCAACAAAATTGTACGGCAACTATCCGTAAATAAACTCCGATCGATCTGAAACTTTGGAAATCGTATTTTTTTTCGGAAAAAAACCAAAACAAAATGGATCTGACTTTTTTACCAGAAATTTGAAGAGTACCTCCCATACAAAAGTTTCGGATTTTTCTATATCAGTACACTACAGCTACCCGAAGGTTTCGAGATAGCCTATATGTTATTCTGAAGTATGAGCTATATTATTGTAAAGTTTCATTAAAATCTATTCAGTAGTTTTTGCGTGAAAGAGTAACAAACATCCATACAAACATTCGCGTTTATAATATTAGTAAGATAGCCTATAGCAAAAAACCTGTGTGCGTTGCAAGGCTTTTAAATAAAAAAAAAATTATGTGTGCGTTGTACGCGGTAGGAAAAAAACAATAAATCTGGAAAAAAATTCCCTCTTCCCAATCTTATCGGTGATTCAATTAGAACAGCGTTATGTATTCAAGTAGATGCATCTAAACATGTAACTTCTCGGTGAATTGGAATTTTAACTTTCTCTTTTCGGTTAGCCGTTACACTGCTCCCTTCTTACTCAGTATTCGTCCCGAACACAGCTTCCTCCAGGTCCCGTTTTTTCCGATCGAACTTTTTGGAAGCGATAGATGACATCGTTTAACCTCGTGATGACAATGTAGGGGCGCACAAATTTGCAAACTTCGACTCTTTCTACCGTTTTTACTGTTTCTATACTGGTTAGAGGGAATTTTAGAAATTTACTACATTTCAGAATGTGGCTTGGGAAAATTCGTGCGTCATATTGGACCCGCAATTTTGAATTTATAAGCTTTGATCATAAATTCGTTGTTTGCCCTAAAAGCCCCCAGATACCGATTTTCATTGCAATCGGAATACAATTGGAAAAATTCGTCGAACATATTGGCGCGGCCACTTTGAATTTATAAGTTTTGATCATAAATTCGTTATTTGCAACCTTAGAAACCCCTAGATATTCACTTTCATTGGAATCGGAATACAATTGGAAAAATTCGTCCGCCATTTTGAATTTATAAGTTTTGATCATAAATTCGTTATTTGCAACCTTAAAATCCGCCAGATTTCGATTTTCATTGGAATCGGAACACAATGGGCAAATTCGTCGGCCATATTGTCACGGCCATTTTGAATTTATAAGTTTTGACCCCAAATTCGTTATTAGCGACCTTAAAAACCTCTATATACCAACTTTCATTGAAATCGGAACACAATTTGC
Organism: Thereva unica; assembly: GCA_949987705.1. NCBI lineage: Eukaryota > Metazoa > Arthropoda > Insecta > Diptera > Therevidae > Thereva > Thereva unica. The sequence goes on along the minus strand of CATLJY010000204.1, from coordinate 173,656 downwards.
GTGGCCATTTTGAGTTTTCGGCGGCCATGTTGAATTTTTTTATAAATTATAGCCTATATGTTATTCTGATATATGAGCTATATTATTGTAAAGTTTCATTAAAATCCATTCAGTAGTTTTTGCGTGAAAGAGTAACAAACCTACATACAAACATTCACGTTTATAATATTAGTAAGATTGAAAAATATTCACATGTCGATAGTGCAGTTCGGCTAGTCCCGTTTTTTTCGAGCCTATATAAACAGAACATTTTCATAGGCTCGCTCTCTCGTCTTTCATCTTTTCCCAAGGAACTTTCTACGGAGATCATGGTATGCTTTGAGCTAGTGTGATCTCAGGTGTTAGTTCAGCGAAAAATTACTTTGGGTAATTACACATACATACAACAAACAGTAGAGAACCATAATATGCCTAAAGGTTAAATTTGGTTCTGTATGCGTTTGATTCGAATTCATGTTGAAAATATATTTAAACAAAAATACAACAAACAGTAGAGAACCAAAAATATGCCAGAAGGTTAAATTTGGTTCTATATGCGTTTGCTCCAAATTAATAATAAAAAAAACAACATAAAAAAGAATCAAACAGTAGAGAGCCACAATATGCCTGATGGTGTAAATACAATTGGGGCGAGAACTACAGCGACGAACACAACCGCACCGATATTCGCGGCGAAATTCGTCGTATGAATACAATTAGAGCGAAGCGAAATGATATCAGGTGCAGCAACTTTGTTCGTGTTGTTACCTGTCAACATTATTTCTGTTTTTTAAACGGGTATAAAATGTTTTTAATTTGATTTTGCTTGAAAGTAATTTTTTAAGATCATGAGGGCGGTGCAAAAAATAATTTGTATTCAAAAAATTTTATCAATTTTGTACATGGTGCATTTAATTTATGAGGTTTTAGAACATTCGAATAAAAGAAATAGAAGATGGGCCGCCGTAAGAGAAATGAATCGATCAAGAGACCAAGAAGAATTTTTCCAAGTTTCATATAAACAATTTAAAGAAAAAGACCCGGAGCATTTTTTTCTGGCATTTTTTTATAAAAATAGCAACATACACAAAGTAATAATAAATGTTTCTATATTAATATGTTACTTTGTAAAAAAATAAACAAAAACTTAAATGCAACAACGCAGGTTTATTTATGTATATAAATAAAAATGTAATTTAAAAAAAAACAACCAAAAAAACACCAATTTTAAAATTTATTACAAAATGTAAACAAAATTTAAAACTTCAACGTCAACAGTCAAGAAAAAGTATCAAATGTGTTTTTCTCAGTTGACCAACTTGGAGCGGCGACCACAAATTAGAAAATAGATTGATTTCATCGCTGTGGTTTGCGCCGTAGCCGAGGTTGTGGTCCGAATTATATGCAACTTCATATGAACCAGTGTATTCTTATCGTGTTTGACAGTCGCGGCGAAATTAGTTTCGCCGGTCGCCCCAATTGTATTTACACCATGAAGGTTAAATGTGGTTCTATATACGTTTGCAACATTTTACATTACAATAAAAAATTCAACGTGGGAATCCGCAACTAACACCAGGACATCACACGACGGCTCCTTTTTTATATTATTATTTTTTAAATAAATTTTATAATTTTACTGAATAAAAACAAAACAAGTTTGAAGTATTAACCGAGTGTTATTATTTTACTTTGCTACCCAATTCCTCAAATTTGTATTTCAGAGGTACATCAATTTGGGCCTGGGTATTAATCGTACAGCTAATATCCATATCACGTATACGATCAACCATTGACATTAATTGTACAGCTGATATCCTATATCACGTATGCAATTAAAACATTGGTATTAAATCGTACAGCTGATATCATATATTCACGTATGCGATTAAACACATGCAGCTTAAGGAGCAAGTCATGTCCCTATTCTACGGCTTCGGCTGAATCAAAGTCAAGGAAATTGGCTCAAAAAAGGAGACTCCTGCTGGCTCACACCAACAGGAACAACCCCAGAATGCGGATGGTACAGGGGTAGTAGTGGAGTGAATAAGGCTGCTTACACACCAAACTCGACATCGACACGACATTACAAAACGTCCATCGACAAAAAATTTTTTGTCGAATCTTCGTACACACCAAATTCGACACCTCGACACCATTCGACAACCAGAACTACTCGACACAACGAAAGTCACTGCATAAGTACTCGACGTGTCGAAAGTCGTCGTTCGACGTTTTTCCTCGTGTCGCCTTCAGTGGATATAAACTGATTTGAATGTGAAGCCATTCGTCGGTAACGGTTTTTTTCCTTGTCGAGTTCTGTCGTGTCGTGTCGATGTCGAATTCAGTGTGAATAGACTCGCTTAATGATAAGAATAGATGTGTGTCGCGACAGAAAAATGTTGTCGAATTTCGTCGTGTCATGTCGATGTCGAGTTTGGTGTGTAAGCAGCCTAAGAGGTGCGAATACCTATATTACTCCAGACACAATTTTCAGATACAACCATTTGTTCAAATGCGAACGCCACTTCTACTGGGCAGCTAACAGGCCTACTTTCTAAAGTGACTAAAGCTGCCTGGACAGAAGCAAACACCGTCAGGAAGCTATTACGATTAGATCGTTCAAATCATACAAGTCCCCTGGAGCAAACGGAATCTATCTCATTCAGCTACAGGAGGGCTGGGATCTAGTCACTCCGTTATTATGAAAAATATTCAGGGCTTCCTTCGCTAATGGTTATATCCAATTTATCCGGCGGAGCGTCAACATAACATTTATAACTAAGCCACTGCGTTCGGATTACACCTCGGCTAAATCTTTCAGGTCGATAAGTCTCTCGTCTTTTGCCTTGAAGACAATCTAGAAAATTGGCTGCGCTGACGGCCTTCCTGGATATCGAGGGAGCCGCCGACAATATACGTAATATAAGTAGCACTTTCTGCAACTGGATTGACTCTATGCTGAGAACTCGCAAAGTAATGGTCTCTCTTGTTGAGGGGTCTCTAGAGGGCACTATAGCAAAAGGTTGTCCACAGGGAGGAGTTTTATCTGCACTCCTCTGGTGCCTTGTTGTAGATGAACCCCTAGAGCTGCTCAACGTCCGAAACTTTTTCGCCCAAGGTTACGCTGACGATGTCGTCATAGTAGTTACAGGTGAAACTGAAGGAGCCATATCAGAGTGTCTGCAGCAGGCACTAAATCTGGTCTCTAGCTGGTGGGTCAGCGTAGGACTAAAATTCAATCCCGACAAAATGATTCTGGATCCTTTCACCAGGAAACGATCACTACCAGGACTTTTGGAACCTACACTCGCAGGCAGAACTTTAAACTGGAGCTTTTAAGCCTAAGCGACAAGCCACTAGGCAGACTGCTAAGCTTGTTCAAGCGTTGAGGTATAGAAAGGAATGGCCGCAGTACCTTTACACCCAATCTTGCACACAGGAAAAAAAGTATGTATCTAAATCGTGTTGATGAAAAGCATCAGTACAGACTTTTCCGGGTTGACGTATAGATTGCAGCGCATGGACCATGTGCTAACCTTTCTCACTGATTATGTGAAGGAATTTTCCGGTTACTAATATCACCATGTCATCAACATAGGAAGCGAAATCCTGTATTGACTAAATCTGGGTCAGCTCCATCACAAATGTCCTTTATTATACCCAAGTATCGTTTTTCGGTACGATTATGTATATCTAGACGATAATGACAACAACTGTCCCCATGACCTTAATAATATTCCCGTTTTTTTTTCTCTTTGTTATCTTTATGTTATTATGTACTACCTTTTTCCCTTTCTTTGTGTAATTTCGAATTTATAAAAACAAAGCTGGTTTGCCAAAGAACCATACATAAAAAAATCTCCTACCGCATATCCATCTAACCTGCATCTGCGTCCTTTTACTATTTCATTAAATCCACAAGAAACAAAAGCAAGTAATAACTATTTTCCCTTTTTTTCGTTTCTATTTCAGATGGACATATGAAAAGTCCCATGAGGGGCAAAAGGCCCCATTGTGCAGCTAGCATGCTCGCATTGTTAGCTGGAATGAATCTAAAGGCATGGAATGGGCTTACAAAGTGTGTCACTGTCATTATATTCCAGTGGTGATTGTAACTGCCTCACTGGAACACTCAACAACAGAAAGAGAAGCGAAATTATTTTTACCACCGAGAATAAAGAAGATAACAATAGTAACGTCAGCCACCTCAACACCATCTTCAGCAACAGCAAAAGCAACAACAACAACAGAAACAACAACAACAACAGTAGATACAGAAATAATAAAAATATCAACAATAAAAACAATAACAACAACGACAGCATCGCTTTCAATAGAATAAAGAACCAACAGAAAATACCACCAAATATCTTCGACAGTATAAACATAGCCAGAAGCAATATTAGCCCCGTTACTACCGACATCCTACTGAGAAACCTTCTAGTAAATATGGCAGCTAAAACACTTAAGGGTAAGTAAACAGACGAGCATTTCCAGCACAACACAAAAAGATACCCCCCGGAGGAGCATTAAAAAAATAAATCGCCAAAATCACCACCTAATGCTTTTATTTAATCGAAGCAGCTCCCCCCTGGCCTGGCATCCATCCTGCCCGAGGACATCGTTGAATCTGTAAAACTGTCCCCAAAATGGAAATGGAGCAATGCGAAAGAGTTTTGTGGACACTATATTAGGGTCAAGCCAGACCGAAATCTTAGCGGTGATGATCCGATTGCAGCGCCCTCCCGGGGGTACCTTTTTGGTTTCCATTTATCGCATCCTAGACTCTCTCCCATCTGGAGGTGTGTGTGTGTCCCGTAATTTATTTTAATACACAAGCCACATACACTTGCATACATACATTTACGGGCGGTTGTTTGACTCCTTTCAGACACTTACGATTACATCCTCATCGATAGTGGCAGCCCAGATTCTTATCTCATCTCATCAGAAGTGGACTCCTTCTTCCTAAATGATTCAGCATCCTCATCCTCGGCCAACGGCCTGCTGATTAATGCGTCTCTGTATGGTGATGCCAGCAGCAACAGTACTTTGCTGCTCCTGAATAATGGATCCGGGAGCATTACGCTGGACTCGAACAGCACCAATAGCACTGAAGACATCGGGGAGCTTATTGTAATGGCGGCAACGTCTATCGTTCTTGGCTTAATGATCCTAATAACTGTTATCGGTAAGTAGTAGGAGGTAAAGTGAAAAAATAACGTACCTTTTCGTCCTTCGAGCTATGAGAAGAATCCCTTCTGTCTTCTTGTATTACCGCAGCCATCCCTCATTTGAGGGGCTGTGATTTTCGCAAGAAGGGAGCCAAAATGTTATTTTACTGTTTTAAAGTGCCCGAAGCAGTATTAGCGGTAATTGGAAGTACATAGAAACTTTTACGTTACTTTTACTCCGTGGGGCATCCGTTCATGGCTGAAGTTTTACATAATATTGTCAAAAGTTTTGGACACGTACACACATACATATACACTGTTTAAATCCAGGTAAATTAATTCTTGTAAAGGAAAAACATCTCCTTTTAACGTATTTAACATTTATGGGCGCGGTACATTGAAAAATAAAATCTATACGAAAGCTTTCGAGATATTCCTGAAAGAAATTCGAAACTAGGTACAAAGGAAATGTTATCCTTGCTGCTATTTACGAAGTACCTACTGAACATCAGCCCAATTTGGTAAGTGCAGAAACTAAACATTGTCAAGTCTCTCTTAAACAGCTGAAGTTGCTGCTCATGCTAAAGAAGTTAATTGGAAACTTGCAACCCTTTTTAAAACGTTCCACGTCTACTTTTAAAGTTATATTTTACAAAATATTGGTTTTTGAAAAAAAGTTTTTTACGTACACAGACAGAATAACACAACTAAAATGAAACTACATACTTTTTTAGTGGAAGAAAGTTTGACAAAGTATTTTAGAACCTTGCAGGCGAATTCTGTAGAGCTAGTACTGAACAGAAAATTTCCTGGTAGCCAGGACGAAAATGAGGATGAAGTATCAGAGAATGGGCAGAGATGCTCTTGAGAATAGATTGCGGGTATTATTACAAAGGAGAAGGTTCTCTGGGCGATTAATAGATTCTTCCTCTTCAAAGCACTTGGTCCGGACGGTATACTACCAGTCAAGTTCCAGAAATACCGCAGATAGTAATACCGGGGTCATGTTCACCAGCTGCGTGTGACTGATTTGCTCCCGATGAGTGTTTTTTCATGTGACAGTTCTAAGTTCAGGAGTCATCCTTTGTACTACCAGACCGTTTTGTCCTTTGTCACGACATGGTGCAATATCTAGCAGTAAGCTTAGAACGGAAGTGGAAATAGGTTAAGGGTTATGAGGGCTCGGAGGGGTGTTGAAGAAGATGGCGATGAACCCTGTATTTGAACTTCGATGTTGTAGGAGTTCGGAAATACCGACTGCGAAGGTTGTTCCGCAATCGAGTTGTTCTATTTAACAATGAATTACTAGTTTGTAGAGAACGTCAACGGGGGAATTGCTGGTAGAGGAAATGAGACGATTGCGGGCATAAGATTGCCATGGGGGCAGGAGAGCTTTCATTTTGGAAGAACAGTCGCTATGATAGTAGCGATATAATTTTGTCAGTGCTGCTACATTCCAACTCATTAGGTGAGAGCAACAAATTGAAATCGGCCGAAGTGAGCTTTGGATGAGAGTTCTTCAAGGTTGGCTTTTCTAAAGTTAAAGGTAAAGGTTGACTCCTCCGGGATTGGCTTTTTTGTTAAAGGCAGAACAATAGCTCAGTAGGAGAGGAGGGTGATAATTATCGACAGGCGACAAGACAATTCAGCTAGGCTAACCATGTTGTCTAAGTCGAAAAAGAATACAAGATCTTACCGCATTCCAAAAATATTATTCACACCGCTCATTTGGTACAAACCGCATAACAATAAGGAATTCGAAAGCTGGATTCCCTAAAGTTAACCTTGTTTCAGGAAGGTAGTTATCGTCATCATCGCAAGATTTCCGTTTAACAATGGGTAAGTTAAAATCCTGCCTGTTCCGCATATGGAGATCAACGGAGATCTTAACTAACACCAAATTGCGGTTGTTCAACTCCAACGTTAAGGCAGTACTTTTGTATGGTTGCGAAACATGGAAAGTCACCCAATTCATCACAGGGCGCCTACAAGTCTTCATCAACAGATGTCCTGCGTCGTATCCTAAAAATCCGCTGGCAGGATAGAATTTCAAACGAAGAACTATGGGCGCCGTGCCGGCCAAGAAAGGATAGACGCCCAAATCAGACGAAGGAAATGGAATTGGGTTGGCCACACCTTGCGACGCGAAAACGAAAATCTAGCCAAACAGGCCCTCGACTGGAATCCGCAAGGATCCCGTCGAGTCGGAAGACCTAGAACAACGTGGAGGAGAACCCTACTAGAAGAAGCCGCAACAACTGGGAGATCCTGGTCGGAGCTGAGAGCTGTCGCGCAAAACAGAGTCCGCTGGAGGGCCACTGTTTCCGCCCTATGTCCATGAGGGATTAAAGGAGCGCAATGATGAATTGATGAAGTTAAAATCGCCTACAAGTAGGAGTTCATCTTTGGTATCCATAGTATCTAGAATATGATTTGCGCAAGGGATTAGAATATCATAGAGGTTTTGACCTCTATCATCAAGAGTGCTGAACACATCTGGTGGGATGTAGCAGCAAATCAAGAACAGGTTATTGTGGACAAGAGACCTTTTAAGAGCGAGAAGCTCAATGTCCCAAGAATTGGAAAAACTAAGAAGCGTTATACACATCAACTGAGAAGGTTACTACATGTAAATAGTACACCACCTCCACGAGCCTCCGAGTCAATCTACCTATACCTCCGAAAAACTTGGAAGGAGGAGTCGAAAATTTCGGCATTAAGAATCCCACCGTGTAACTATGTTTCTGTAAAAGCGATTATATTGAAATCACAGGCCGAAGCCGACAGAAACACATCTTGGATTTTGGATCTGATTCCCCTCACGTTTTGGTAATAAAGGAAAAGCGTCTTAAGTTTTTTGGAGCCTGTAGAGTGTCAGAATACGGGGAACGAAACACTTGAAAAGGCACAAGGAAGCCAGAACGTGTGATCTAACAGCTTTTCAGCGATAATGGGCGGTGCAGTCAGGATGAAAGACGCAACCGGTTTGGAAACATTGCTGATCTTCCACCAGGAAACTGTAGCAGGATTAATAGCTTTTCCCATTAGGTATTCTTTAATTGCCTCGCACACATTTTCAGGGGAGAAACGCGAAATGAAAATATTTCGCGGTCTGGGTACCGTTATCAGATTGGTGTAGGTTACTGAAGAGTTAGTATTCCCAGTACCTGAAAGTCCAACGAAATTAGCAGAAGAAGTTGAAGCCGCATCCGGTTCTGTGGTACAGTTTGAGCCCATTGGAAGTGAGGGGGCGCGGATAGTCGAACTTGTAGAGGGTAGAGGGGTTTGCAGGAACAGCATCCGTAACGTTGACTTTACGACTGCGTTTGCGTTTGCCATTCTTTCTACGGGTTTATTCTTTCTAAGTCTTGATTAAGGTAAAATTATTTATGGGCGAAGGTCTTAATTTCTTTCAAATAGCTCTTAAATATTGGTCTTCCTCCTGTGCTTATTTAATTAGGTAGGTTAACATATCGGCAATTGATGTTACAATTCCGCTCAACTCAACTACGTGCTTCAGTTTAATACCTGAATGATGTCCAATCTGGTAATTGAACTCTTTCATGGCGAAAGTATTGCAGTCGGTGAAAATCTTAATCCTCCTTCCCAGAACCTAAACTCTCCTTTTTCTTAGGGAATGTCCTAGCTAGGGAGGTGTCTTAGTGCATCTATCTCGCAAGCGTGAGTGATGCAACTGTTGATCGTCATTATTCCGTTGCAAGACAATAGCTCAGAGTTCGTCCTTACTAGCATCGGCATGAATCTCCGTATGCTCCTCTGGTTAAAATAACTTCAACACTGGTGCTTTTACCACTATTTCTTTTAATGCTTTAAATGCATTTTGCTGTTCGGTTTCTATTTGAAATATGGCCTCCTTTGTTAGCAATTCGCTAAACGGCTTTGCTTCAACTGCCTAGTCTGCTCTAAATCTTCTGAAGTAGGGCGTTAGTTCCAGTAAGCTTTGTAAAGTTTTCCTCAACATCATTTGGTATATTAAAGAGAAAACTCAATTACTACTTTTGTCCTCCACAAGCATTACTCTGGAATCATTGATCATGTATGTCAATCTATATAAATATAATTGGAGTGTCTGTCTGTGATTTCAAAATAATTGTTTTTTTTTTTTTAATTTTATATGGTTATTTACATAATTTCAAAACGAAATCACGCATTTTTAAAATTTTTGTCTGTCTGTCTGTCTGTTTGTTCGGGCTAATCAAGATGGCCGTTTCAAGATGGCTGCCAAATTTCGCAATTGTGCTCGCTGACCGCCGACATGGGTATCAAATGAAAGGGAATGATAAGTATAATATAATTACTTATTTGGTGTCATTCCAAATTCAAAATGGCGGCCGGAACAAAATGGCGGCCAACACAGGTGGCGGATTACTTTTTTATTTACATCACGATCGGTATGGGTATCAAATGAAAGGATATGACAAGTAGAATACTATTAGCTGGGTGGCGTAATTCCAAATTCAAAATGGCAGCCAACACAAAATGGCGGACTACCCTTTTTTACAACGCTCTCGGTATGGATACGAATTAAAAGTGTATGAGTAGAGTACAGTAAGCTGGGTGACCACATTTTAAATATCGGTCACCAAAAATAACCGAAGACATATAATAAATTAAAAGATAGAAAACTAAAAATCTAGTTTAAAAAACTTAAAAATATGCTTTTGTTTAAAAATGAACTAAAAAGTAAAAAATTATGTTGAATGAAAACTTTTTTGCTCCAGCCAGTATATATAATATATGGGACGGTAGCGAAAAGTTGCTGTAATACTAAACTAAGAATATAGGTAAAGTCCCACGCTTTCAGGAAGAACAGCTCATTCTATGCTTAAGTTACCGATCGAAAAAGATCATATGGAAAATCCTGCGTGGAACAAATCTCAAGTTTTACAAAACTGCATGATGGCTGTCTGGGAATGCGATGAGTGTACTATGGCAAATAAAGTATCTATTAACAGAACACCGCGAGATTTAAGATGTAAAAACCAATTATTTTGGGGAGTAACTGTATGCAAATGTTGCCGGCTGTCTGGACAAATATATGGGCCCATGATATTGATGCATGTCTGAAATGATCACTCATTTAGGGACATATTGGAAAACGTCATTTATAAGAAAAAGATGAGAGCGCAATCGGAAAGCTCAGAATTCAGTACTATTCTCCTCAACATAGGATATACAATAGAAAATGTTCTGAGATTAATGAGAATGATGACAGTGAGCTGCTGGATGTTGTTTGTAAGTTCGTAATAGACGAGGAAATTTTGATGAGCGACATTTATGACGATTTCGAAAAGTTAAAGTTGATCAACTAAATTGACTCAACTCAGTAATGCCACAAACATTATAATACTTACAAGTGAAACATCTAACATCGTTTATAAACAAGCGTTACAGTGGATTGTTAACCAGTGCCGTCCGGGCGGTATGAACGGAAACGGCGAAACACGAAAACGGGAAGCAGCAACTGTCCTTTTTAGAATCAAATCTGTAGTATCGTCTTAAAATGCTAGCAATCTTCGTCTCAAGCCATGTTCGCCATGCGGCAAGTTCAGGGTTGCAATTATCTGAGAACGTCAAAATCTACGCGCACAAGACATATTCTGAATAAAATTGGCTAGGTATCTGTTGTGCACGTAGTATAAAAGTTTTCCGATGATTAACCTCGAATTTAAAAAAAAAGTTGTAGGTAAAATATTTTTATAGTCAACTCTAAAGTTTTTTATATATCCTAAATCATGTCTTGCAGATTTGTTCTTCATTATACCCTTTTCTTATTCCGAACTATGCACACATAATTTTGTTTTATTAAAAGGCGTTGCGACGCACGCGGGTTTTTGCTTGTAGTCAATAAACTGAATTCCTCTAAAATACTTCTTCTAGTCTTATTCCTCTTAAAGCATAATTAAAAGTAATATCAATTTTGAAAGATAATGTTTAAAGTTCAAGACTCGACTTAGAACTATTTATTTACCCCCCTCCCGCCCCCACGTGCCGGAAAATATTTCTTGCTACGCCACTGCTTCTTTCAATTGCCCAATGTTATTTGCCATTCAAGGTAGAAAAGGTACTAGCGAATGTATTGAATTTGAAACCAAATACCTATATTGTTTTTTTTTTCTACTGTCATTGATAATGGTTTCAAACTTTTTTTGGGGTCCGCATCATAACTAGGTGCCTCCAGATCATTAATCCGGCTCCGCTTCCATGCCTATAGTGTTAACTAGTAGATTTCGTTATGGTAGTTTATTTAGTATATGTGGCGAGATTACCTTCATCTGAGAGGCTACATGATTTCTCATTTCAATTAATTTAGAAATTTTCTCTGTCATTGCTCGTCTTAGCTGAAGGTGCAGCTTCACGATTCATACATCACAAGATTCACTAATCACAAAGAAATATTTATAACCAAAGTTATGTGGATGGGAATTGTCAGAAATGTATAAAAAATTCTGTAAACGTGGTGGTTCAAAAGATAAACAAAATTTAAATCAAGTACCTCCCTCCACAAGATTAAACTACCGCAACCAAATCCCTGAAAAACAATGAATAATAAAAACAAAACACGAAGCCGCAAAATATCAATTCGTTACGATTGCAGTGTTATCTAAAAAACGAACCTTATCAAATTCCTGCCATTCTTCCCCTGTAAAATTTCTATTCGATAAATTTTTATCGTGCACCTTTTAAGTTAAACGAACTGCCAAATTAGCTTTTATGTATGGAAAGCAGTGGGGGTGGGAGCCTCAGCGTTTTCGGGAAATGGCAGTGCCAATTTGCCTCCATTTTAAATATGATAATTGCAGCACTTAGATAATTAAATGAATGGGGCTGATATCCTAGTATTATATCCGATCATTTTTTTCTTGATGTAACTAACTGGGGATATTAGATAGGATAATTGAATAATGCGAAATAATTGCATAATAACATTGTTGTGGGGTTTAGTTGTTAATGAATGGGTTCAAGTGATCTAATATCTCCCTAATGCATTTATGTAGAACATTTTCAACTAATGTGGCCACAGGATGTAAGTGACAATGTTGACGCGTTTCAAATTACTGCATAATGCTGAATTAATTACTAAATGGTCAATTGATTTGAAGTGGTACAGTTCAATGGTGTTCTATTACGGTTTTATCAAGTATTTATCAAATATTGCATCTTGCCACACATTGAAAAAGAACTACTATCTATTCAGAGTGGCGCAGTTACATAATTCAATTGTAAGGGTTATCTAAAATGACAATCAGAACGCAAAAAATACCATGTTCGAATAACTCCATGGTTGCTACAAAAATGCTCTAGATAAGCTGATTTTCCTCACTAGTCTGTAGGCGGCTAAGGGCATTCCCATTCGTGTTAAGTGGGTGTCCTTTCCACTTCGGTTCCCTGTCTAGCAAGCTCATCTGCCCTGCAATTTCCCCTAATCCCACTGTGTACAGGAACCCAACTCAGTTACTACGTTTACAAGCGGAGTTTCCCTCCGGATGGAAGTTTCGATCCGGAGTGAAACACCGCTTATAAACCAGGAGTGAAAATCCAGAACTTGGATTTTCGCTCCCGAAGAAAAAGCTGGAGTGAAACTTCGATCCCGGTTTATGTTGTGCTTATAAACGCTGACTGGGAGTGAGAATTTTTTCCAAAGGGGAAAACTTTGTTAAAAAGAAGCTGGGTGTTTTATTTTGCAACAATAGATTTTTTTCTTTGTTTATTGATATTTTTAAATACATTAAATTAAACATTGGGTTTATATTTGTCTTTGCTATGATTTTGAATTTGTGCTTGGAGCTGTCATCTCAAACCAGAAAGTATTTTGGATTTACACTCCCATTGCTTATAAACGCATCGGGAGTTTTACTTTGGATTGAAGATCCAGGAGTGAAACTCCGCTTATAAACGTAGTAAGTGTTATATCAAACTGAGTGGCAGTCGCACACACAGATAGTTCGGCCGTTCAGAAGAGTCGTGGATGTTGTAACGACAGAATTAAGAGCCTTGAAGGCCTCTTGGCATACATATATTGTTATGAGATATACATATTATTTATCTTCAGCCGAGCGAGAGCTTGGAAGACGCTGCAGTGGTCGGGTAGACGAAGAGAGGTATCTATATTCAATGCCTCGGAGAAAATACCAGCGCCTACGCTGTTCCCTATTTTTGAGCCATATGTGTAGATATATAATGACCCAGTTGGGATAACACCATCTGTCCAGTAACCTCTGGCCGGAATGATGGTATTGAAACCTTTCTCCAAGGTGCACGTAGGTGTAATGTAGTCTAGGTTGTCCGCAGCGGTGGCGAACCTCCCAAGGATGGATGAGTGATCATATGAATATGAAGTCTATTCAAGAGAATCCTTTATCCTGGCGGCCGTGCAGGCTGCCAATTGCTTGGCGTAAATGTACAACCATGGGTGAGTGGGAAACTCCTCGTGGAGTGATCTTTCCACTGCTTGTCTGTATACGGCCCAGTCTGTTTTTCGGACATTCCTGTAACCAGGGGCGTTTTTCACGTTTGAACATATTTTGATATTAAAAAGCATGACTCTGTGGTCAGAAAAGGAGTTTTCACTGGATTCTCTCCAGTTTTCTACACGATGGAGCAGGAAGCAAGAGTAATATCCAAGACTTCTTGTCTTACCCTTGTGACGAACGTAGTATTTCCCCTGTTGCATAGCAAGAGATTAAGTTGAAATAATAATTCAAAAAGCATCTCACCTCTTACATTTGTATCTGAGCTGCCCTAAACGGTGTTGTGAGCATTCGCATCACATCCAACTCTGAGCCTGGCTCCATGACTAGCCGCTTCCTTTGCCGCATCAAAGAGACTGGAGCTGTCCAAATTTCCCTCATATGACAGGTAGAAAGATTCAATGCACTTAGCCCTACCGCCTTTTCTGTTGTCCGGACATTATCAGCGTTTCTGAATTTAGACAACATAAAAACGTTCAAGTCATTTTTAACAATTAAACAGGTTCTTGGCCTACCCTCCCCATTTCTGGGATACATCAACCTGTATTTAAGAGTCCGGATTCCGCATACAAGGCCCCGGACAATCCAAAGCTCTTGTACCAAGACGACATCACTATCAGCCTTAAGGCTGTATCAGATCAAATTTCTGAGCAGCGACAGCAGCAGCGGAAGAGGCAGCATGCTGCTTCTTGTATCAGATTCGTTGTAGCAGCAGCAGGCAGTAAACGCTTTTTCGTCTTAAATAAAGAACTGAAATGTCAAAAAAGCTGCCTTGATGGGCAGCAAAATTAGGATTAGGAATGAAAAAGCAGCGGCAGCATTCAGTGCTGCTTCTGTGGTCATGTGACCCGCTTTGACCAATAGAAACAGTTTGCTGCTGATATTTTTGTTGCGCTGCTTTGGATCTGATACAGCCTTTAGAAAGGTGGCGAATGCAGCCTTGCTATGGTGGAGATTAATCTGCGCTACTCTCAACATCGTAGCGGGATCAATCTCGATTACCGTTATGTCAGCCTCGTCTTCTTCCGGTGTGAGAGTAATATCATCATCTCCCACCGAAAGAAGTTGGGCAAAGTCCCCCAGTTCGTCCTCCGTTCTTGATGGAGAAGGAATCTTCAGAGGATAAGAAAAGAGGGTCATTTGAACCCACGGTTGGTAGGTGACTATCCTCAGGCCCCCGCAATTCTAGGCATATTGGGTTCAGCTACTTGGGTACCTGTGTCATCCGAAGTGCTAGGTACGTTGGATTCAGTAACATCCGCAGTGCCCGAGGGCTCACCATCTGGAGCCGCAGGTAGAACAACTGAAACCTTTCCACTCTGGTTGAGGGCAACGAATCTTTTTTGCAAGGCCTCAGGGTAATGGAAGAGAAGCCGTAGCTTATGACGCCTCCAGATTTCGCTAGAGGTCCCAGCGACCGTCCCCTTTCGGATTCTCCAGTTTCGTTCTCTTCCACGAGGACGAGCTGTTACTCAACCGAATTATATCCAGAATAGCCTGAGGCTCGGCCGGTTCTGTTGGGATCTAGGAACACGCTCTTGGCCGACTCGCGATTTCCTCCCTCATAACGACTTTGAGTTTGGCGCCTGGCCGTTGCTTCCCAATTATGAATATGGCTATCTTATAGAGATCGCCAGATCTCTGATCGGCACAAGCGATGAGCTTCATGCTGTAAACATACTAAGGGCGAAAATAGTTTCCACAGCGACTGGCAAAA
Source organism: Thereva unica (assembly GCA_949987705.1). Taxonomy (NCBI): domain Eukaryota; kingdom Metazoa; phylum Arthropoda; class Insecta; order Diptera; family Therevidae; genus Thereva; species Thereva unica. The sequence goes on along the minus strand of CATLJY010000204.1, from coordinate 158,291 downwards.
ACGAATAGAACACACAGCTTTTCTATGAGTATGAAGGGTGCAGCACAATATGCAGACCACTCGACGACGAGGTCGCCGAGCGTGGCGACTCAATCAATCCAAGTTCTATTTCGTAGCCGTCGCCCCTCAAAGTTGCCTGGGCGGTGTGACATGGGATTGTGTTGCTATTCTCGTATGTTCCTGTGCGCGTGTGTAGCATTCGGATGTCGAAGATGATTATTCTTGTGTGTGCTTTTTAATTGGTGTGCATCGTCGCCGTCGCCCTTAGTATGTTTACAGCATCACGCGACCTTGATGCCATCCGCTATCGCGACAGTAACGGGCAGTACCAGGATGCTCTTGAAGGATTGGGAGGAAAATCGCCTCGAGCCTGATTTCAAGTTTCCTCTATTTTTCTGGCAGAATGGTGCCATCTGGACTGGATCGCTTTCTTCGATGACGGCGATCACGATCTGACCTTCCAGCACTTGGCTGTAGGTCTTAGCAGTAGGAGGAAGAAAATTGCTACTGTTCCTACTGCGTTTAGCCTCAGGTGATTAGGCTCCTCAAGGGATCTCTGGCGATTTGGTGCTGGGTTGACAGTTTGCGAAGTATGCTCGTTAACGACCCGCGTGGTGATTCTCGGTGATTTCACCCTTCGCAACTCCCTCGAATCAACCAAAGATTCTCTGGGCGCTGCGTTGCTCTTGAGACTTCACCCTTGATGGTAAAGCTCTTTTAGAGCCAGAAGGCATTTTAGTTTTTATAGACTCTTTAGAGGCACTGGGAGACTGTACGGGTGCAGTTGAAGGGCCTGCTTTTGTCGAAGCAATTGGCTTAGAAGGTGTGGGGAGCTTCGGATTGGAGTCCAAAGCTCCTTTTTTCCCTTTACCCACCTTGTTGCCTTTAGATGCAGTAAGTTTGGTTTTCTGAGCCCCCAGACTGGTGGCAGTTTTTTTTAATGTTTTGGGTTTTTCCATCGAAGGTCCCACGAGTACTGCGGAAAAATTGCCGCTTACCAGGATAAAGGCGGTAGTCCAATCACGACTTTATTCGCGTTTGCGCGCGTCGACATTCGATTGTGTGCAATTCAAATCAAGCTATCCCATTCACGACTTTGCAGCGTTAGCGGCGCCAAGGGACGGCAAAAGTCGACCAACTTTCAACTTTTCTTTCCCCTTTTCGCGCCTTAGCAGGCGTTGAAAATTTTAAAACGGTCGAATTATTATGATTTGTGAGGAAATTAGCATTTTAAATGTATTTCGCAACGGCAAAACAACACAGCAATCTATTTTTGAGATTCTTATGAAAAGTTTTGAAAGAAAAATAAATAGACTATGTGAAAAAATTACATGTATTTATGAATTTACAAAACAACATTTTTGGCGTGCTGACGCTATGAACGTCGGACGTCAATGCGCATGAAACGCCTGATAACGCGCCGTCGGCATTGGACCGTCACCTTTAGGCACTTATACTATCCGACCTTGTTCGGGCATCGGAGGGAACCGTTTGCGACCAGCACTCTTTAACCACTGGCCTGCCACGCAGCCTTCGGCACGGTAAACACCTTAGATTAGAAGTGGGGAAATGGAAAGGGGAAAGGAAAAAGGAAAGAGAAAAGGTAAGGGTAAGTGGATTTACCTATCTTAGTCTGGCCTCTTCGCAATTAGCCTGTTCGGCATGGATGTCCCTACCAACATAGCCTAATGCTACTACGAGACTCGCAAGCCCCACCACCACAGCAAGGTGTAGGTGCAATGTGATGGCTTACCTCTATTACTACTACTATTAAACTTCTTCACAACTTCCAGGAGGTTCTACTAATTTCTAATACACTTACGTCTGTTTAAATTTCATATTTTACACCTTAAAGTGTTAAAGTGCAAGAAAGTTTCTTAAATTTCCCTCGTAAAATGCATCTACCTCACATTTACTCTCATCCTTAACATTCTTTCTTCCAGGAAATGTATTTGTAATCGCCGCAATTATCCTCGAGCGAAACCTGCAAAATGTCGCTAATTATTTGGTAGCATCTCTAGCAGTGGCAGATTTGTTCGTAGCTTGCCTGGTGATGCCATTAGGTGCTGTGTACGAGGTAAGAAAGAAAAATCCTTGAAAAGGGAAAAAGAAAAGAAAATGCACGTGAAAAGGGCAGCCACTTAAGGACTGGTCTTAAATTGTCTGTCGACATTGTGAGAAATGTTAAATAATTTGGCTGTAAACCTTTTCAAGTGTCTTGCTGGTAATGGTTGGGCACCTTTTATAGCTGGTATCTGGCCTCTTTTCCAGATCAGCAAAGGATGGATCCTGGGACCAGAGCTGTGTGACATATGGACGTCCTGCGATGTCCTCTGCTGTACAGCATCTATTCTTCATCTAGTAGCGATAGCGACTGACCGGTAAGTTTACTTTGCACTGAAAATAAATCTTAAAGGTTTTATCTATAAAAATGTCCTTTTTTTATTTAAGATTTTTTTAAAGGAATTTATTTATTTTTTTAATTTAAACCCATGAATACCAACTATTTCGAACTCCGTCTGACATATCTAGAAATGTAGCTGTACGCAAAAGTTGTAACCAGGACATTGCTCTCTTCTGTATGAGTTATAATCTTTTTTTTTCGTCCTGTAGTGGAATGTGGAATGCAGGATCGCATTGCGACTGCAGATTGAAAGTTATTACATTTGCTGCAGAAAATGGAGTATATGGTTAAATGTTTCTTACAATTGTCCTTATAGTTTAAGCTGTGCATAAGGCAGTATCCGACCGAGAATGCAAATATGTGGCTTGTGGTACAATATTAATGTTGTGGAAATTTATATAGAGATAGCTTTATTGCTTCTAGAGAGATAGCACAGAATTTAGGACTAGAATTTCCAGCTTATTGCCAAATGTAACTTGATTGCTTCAAATGAGAAGTGTCTGTTGCAGATTATTCTAGAAGGAAATGGGTGATGATATAAACATTCATTATTATTAAATAACTCCTCCAAAGGAAGGAGAAAGTGCAGTATAGGAGGGCTGGGGGAAGAACGTACAAAATGAGATTGTAGCAAATATCATTTTCCGACAAAGTCCAACTTCAGTACATTTCTTCTTGTTTATTTTTTTGGTGGTATATTAAAAACATAACTTCTATATAACTAATTTAATTTTTGTCACAACAATGTCCAAACCCCCGTGACTACTGCAGAGTTAATAATGTGAGGTACACAGTGCATATATATGTATCTTAAAAATGCAATCTGAAATATAAAATGCAGTAAGACATGGTATGCATGCAAAATTATTTTCGTGCTTGTGTTTTTAATTTAGATATATGTACATATTCCAAGTTTCTCTGAAAAAAATGTCCCCGCTTTGTTTGCTGTTCATCAGACATCTTAGTCAGAAAATTGTTATGACAGAAATGCATTCGAGCAATTTGGGAAGGAAATTTTTGTGCAACATTCGTGTGGAAATTTGAAAAATAAAGTATTTTTAAGTTTTCTGTTTTTACAATAATAATGTTGAATCCTTTCTGTATCATAAAAACTTTTCATGCTTACAACAACAATACTTATCTACTTCTTTAAATGATAGTTGTTGTTCTAATACAGATTACAACATTTACATATATAAACTAATTTAAATTTATATTTAAATTCGTAAATATCAGAATCCTGGAGATTCTGAGTGCCAAAGAACTAAATCTAACTAGGTGGTGTGAACATTTCAGAGAACTGCTAGCCCCAGATGAGGACCGAACCTTAAACATGGAGCAAGCGGCAGCACTAGTGGGACACATTACATTGCCTTCATTAGAAGACGTACAGGACACAGTGAAAAAACTAAAAAAAAATCCTGGGCAAAAATAACATTGTAGCAGAGCTATTAAATCAAAGAGCTGAAAACGTAATATCAAGCCTGCTAATATGGACCCAGAAACAAATACCATCGGAATCGGGCGAGGGCATTGTGTGCCCTTTTTTATATGTAAGTCTAAGCTCAGGTGTCACCCTTTGTACTACCAGTCCGTCATGTCGTACACGTTAAGGTTAGAAGGATAGAGAAAGGATAAGATAGATTAAAGGGATTCTGGGGGGATGCATAAGGAGATGGAGATGAACCTTGCGTTTGAACTCTGGGATGTTGTATGAGTTCGGGAATACTGACTGTGGGAGGTTGTTCCACAGTCAAGTTCTTCTCGAAAAGAACGAATTTCTAAACTGATGTGTGCGTGAAAATAAGGGCTGTAGATAATGAGGATGAGCCGAAAGGGCTAGACTTATGTTGGGAGAAAAACATTGCCATGAAGGCAGGAGGTTATATGTATCTTTCGGTGGAACAGTCGTTATGGTAGATGCGGTAGAATTTCACCAGAGCCTAATGAATCAATTGTGGAGCAAATGGCGCCGTCGCCAATCAGTTGGAGGGTGCGGTTTTTCACCTTGTCCAGCCACGCTAAGGTGGTACTCGGTGCCCCTGCCCAGAGATATGACTTGAATTCGAGGCGGGGCCGAATGTAGGATTTGTAGATTATAGTCTTGACCGACGGCGGATGGAGGAAATTGCATCTTTTAAGGAATCCCAAGCATTGTGATGCTTGTTTAGAAATTTGTGAAATATGTGATTACTCCAACGCAGATCTTCAGTTAATTGAGAGATGGTTCAGTCATCAGTTCTAGCCTGTCCACTTTAATGGGAGGAATTGAGCAACGCGTTTTCATTATAAAAACTAGAAAAAGAGCTGGTGATAGAATGAGCCGTGGGGAACTCCTGCAGAGTTGATGGGACCAGACGACGGCGAAGTTGCTAGACCGCCTTAAGGATTTCTACTACGTGTTTGCTGGCCCACAGACATCAGGACCTAAAAAACGTTGAACAATTTGACAACAGAAGGTAGTCCCGCAGACTTAAGGCTAAATCCGATTAAAACTAAAGAAATGCGGATAAATGAAAACACCATTGAACGCGACGCGAAAACGAAAATCTAGCCAAGCAGGCCCTTCACTGGAATCCGCAATGATCCGGTCGAGTTGGAAGACCTAGAGCCTAGAACAACGTGGAGGAACCCCTTTTAGCAGAGGCTGCAACAACTTGAAGATCCTGGTCGGAACTGGGAGCTGTCGTGCAAAATAGAGTCCGCTGAAGGGCAACTGTTTCCGCCCTATGTCCAATGAGGGACTATACATATACGAGCTAACCTTCCAGCTCAGAAGGTGCACTTCTCAGCAGGGCTGAGAAACATTTACCACTGCCGTCGTGGCTCAGCTGAGACATGCAAACATAAAATATTAAAAAAACATATAAGATCAAAAACATCAAACAGAGAAGCGTACAAAACTAAAAAGGGAGTGGGGCACGCAGAGAGTCACGCCACATTGAGAAGGGTCCTTTTAAGGACAACTTCACTAGTTAGCAAGCTAAAAACACTCCTATTGTTGTTAGTATTTATAAGCATGCGATTAACGGGTTCGAACATGCCATAATTGGTGTTAGAGGAATTAATGTGCAAGAGAGGTTCACCTCTCAGGTAGTAGTTATTCACTCTAAATGACGCGCGGCTTCTTAAGAAACCAGAGTCCACCTTGTCATTCATCAGTCGATGAACGAATATAACGTCAGCGACCTCACGGTGCTTATGGAGAGAGCTTAAGTTGAGCAATTTAAGTCTGTTCTCATAAGGCGGAAGAGCAAGTGGGTCATCCCACGGGAGGTGGCTGAGTGCAAACCGGACGAACTTCCTTTGAACCGATTCGATTCTACTAACATGGGAGGAGTAGTAAGGAGACCATACCTGGGAAGCGTAGTCAAGCAAAGGCCTAACCGAAGATACGTACAGGTGTTTAGTGATGAGGGGGTTGTTGAACTCTTTGGACCATCTTTTTATAAATCCCAGGACTGAATTACCCTTGGAGGAGATATAATTGATGTGGATGGAGAAATCCAACTTACTTTCTAACCTAACCCCAAGATCGATTACAGATTCAGTACGCGAGACCTTGTTGTCAAGGAAAGTATAGTCATAAGTTATAATACCACCTTTCCTACAAAAAGTCATGATCTCGCATTTACTAATATTAAGCACAAGGTTGTTGTTGGAATACCAAGAATAGAAGGTGTTTAGATCTGCTTGCAGAAGTTTGCAATCCTCTATACTCCATATGTGGTGATACAGTTTGATGTCATCAGCGTAAATAAGGATTTTACAGTGCCTTAGCTGGGTAACAATATCGTAAATTGATAAAATAAAAAGGAGAGGGCCAAGATGACTTCTTTGCGGGACTCCAGAGGACGCTTCGATGTTCTTAGATTTGACTCCGCGGAATAGAACCTGGTAGTTTCTATCGGCTAAGTACGACTGGAACCATACCACAAGGGCATGCGGGAAGCCTAATTTCTTTAGTTTAAGAACTATAATAGAGTGGGAGAGCTTGTCGAAAGCCTTACTAAAGTCTGTGTAGACACAGTCAGTTTGGCAGCCAGTAACAAAGGCTCTAACTGTGTGTGAAGAGAACTCCAGTAAATTAGTAGTAGTGGAACGGGCTGCAAGAAAACCATGTTGGTTTGTTGAGGTAAGCCTCTTGCAGATAGGGGCGATAGCAGAATAAATAATAGATTCGAAGAGTTTTGGTATAGACGATAACTTCGCAATTGGCCTATAATTAGATATTTCGTTTTTACAGCCTTTTTTATGGACAGGTATTATAAAAGAGTTCTTCCATAAAGCCGGTAATACACATGCCAGTAGCTTGCACAATGGCATGCAAGGAGCTTGCACATAAGACATACTAGCATGTGTGTTTAGGAAAAAGCATGCTTTTAGAAGGCATGCAAGTAAATTGCACAGCATTTGATTTTTTGGCATGCAATGTGTTGTGGAGCTGACTTAGAAGTTTAAGTGGCACATCTTATTAGATGCTATTGCACGTATGAACCATCAGGTCATCTGGAAATGCCGTGTCGATGGAATCGTGATTTATTAGTTTATACCGAGATTATGAATGTCTGTGGAATTCGAAGTCTCCTCCCTCAAAAAAAAAAATAAATAAATAAAACTCGAAAAAACGCCTATCGTAAAATTATGGAAGATATGAGTGACTCCAATCTGACAATACAAAATATGAAAACTAAAATAAAAGGTTAACGGACCACTTTCCACCAAATTTCGTTTCCTAAGATGTTTCGTAATACATAACGTTACAAGTAACAATATTTAGTTCACTTCCCGTTATTATCCCGTTCCATTATTAATTTAAACTGGCTTAAACAACGGCACATGCATTGTCTTTCGGTAGTTACAGGCATGCCACCAAACAGAATTGGTGTAAGGCATGCCATGTCACTGGCAAATGTATCCTCGTTGCACCATCTACTGGCATTATGCAATTTTCAAGCATGCAAGCTACTTATCTATTTTTAAGGCATGTGTATTCCCGGCTTAAGGTTGGGAAGCGCCCTTTATTTAGGGATTTTTGAAATAAACATAAAGAGGAGATAGGAATCCCTGCACAGGATTTTAGAACAGCAGGAGGAACTCCATCAGGGCCGGACGAGAAATCCTGCGGAAGTTCATTTATATGTTTCGATATATCTTCCCTGATTATAGACAGGGATAAGTTTTGAGCCGTTTGAATTGCATTGTTGGAAGACGGAAGACGAGAAAGATTTAAGGAAGAATGATGCAAATTTGTCACAAATCTCGGATGAATTAAAGCTAAGAGAGTTCTCGTATTGCATGGTGTACGGGTAGTTATCAACTTTTTTCTTAGTGTTGATAAATTGAAAGAATGCCCTAGGATCATCATACACTTTACTTTCCATGTTCCTGAGGTACTCTTTATAAAGGGCTTCGGAGAGGGCATGAAATTGGTCATAGCAATTGAGAAATGCATGGAAACTCACAGTGTCTTTCCTTTTTAGGTAGGTTTTCCAGAGTTTTGGTAATAGAGGGAAAGCGTCTTAAGTTTTTTGAGACCTGTAAAGCTGTACACGCGTGCGGGGAATAAAACACTTTGAAAAGGCACCAGGAGGCCAGAACGTCGAGTCTAAAAGCTTTTCAGAGGTATTGGGCGGTGCAGTCAGGACGAAAGACGCAACCGGTTTGGAAACATTACTGATCTTCCTGCAGGAAACTGTAGCAGGATTAATGGCTTTAGCCCTAAGGTATTCTTTAATTGCCTCGCACGTGGTTTCAGGGGAGAAACGCGAAATGAAAATATTTCGCGATCTGGGTACCGTTATCAAATTGGCGCAGGTTGCCGAAGACAGCATCCCCTGTGCCTGACGGTTCAATGACATAAACAGAAGAAGTTGTTGCCGGATCCGCTTCTGGGGTATAGTCTGAGCCCATTGCGAATGAGGAGGTGGGGACAGACGGACTAGTAGAGGGATTTGCAGGGCCAGCATCCGCAGCGTTGACTTTACGTCTACGTCTGCGTTTACCATGCTTTACCATGGGTTGTTAGGAGCCAGACTGGAGTCAGCCTCCACCGAAGGGGCCTGCTCAAGTATTGTGGTCGGGTCGTTTAATGCTGTGAGGTTTAAAGTAGCTGCGTCATCCTCCGTTGGAGAAACAGCCGTGGAGCAGGGTGCAGAGAGAAGCTGCTCCCCTACCTGCAGGGCGCCAACAGATTAAAGGAGCGTTAAGAAGAAAGAACAAAGTTTAGCTTAGTTCTGGTTCATGTTGTTCACCTGGTAGTCTTGTACTGGCTGCTAAGCGGGATTACTTATTTTAGAAGGCATAACCAAGCCCGCCACATCACCTTGCGTGGCCTGGGGCTAAAATATGTTAGGGATCCCCTTCAGTATATTGAAATTATAAAAACTCTTTAATCCAAAATAAAATTGTGCTAAGAATAAGTTAATTCAGAGCATTGATTTATAGATACTGAACGGTCGGTTCTTTATACGCGGAAGAACCTAAAGTTACTTAGTGCTAGCCTAGAATGAAACAGGTCTTATATAGACTGGATCTAGTGCTGAGCTCTGGAGCACTCAACTTAAAACTCGCGTCATGCACACTTTTGTTGCGCATCCTTTTCTGGCCACTTGTACCCATGTAGCTGGCTAGAGCATGGTAACTTTTGGTCGAGCTCCAGCAGCAGACAGCAGCGTAGTAGTATGTTATGCATTTTTTTATGCGCTCTTTTATGGGAAAAATTTGCTTTGGGAGTGTTATATTATAATAATATTATAATATATTAATTATCTTATATTATATATTACGTATTAAGTACTATGTACAATGTATTATGCTCTATATACTATGTACTATACATTATGTACAATGCCCTATGTACTAGGTATTGATTACTATGTTATGTGCTACGTTATGTCCCATGTACTATGTTTATTGTTCTAGTACTATATACTATGTGCTAAGTTCTATGTACTTTGTACTATGTACTATGAACTAGAACTATGTATTATGTACTACGTACTATTTACTATGTACTATAAATTACGTACTATACATTATGTAGTATGTATGTTGTATTATGAATTATGTATGCTGTGTATTATTATATTGATGTTTTTCTTATTTTTTGTAACAGAAAGTAACAATAAAATAAACTTAAATGGAATATTCATAAAAAAAATTTAAAACCCTTATTCTCCTCCAATATTCAGATAGATTTGGAATTGTAGACTGGCCATAAAAGTTTTCACTTCAAACGTGTGGTCTTATGCACATTAATTTTTTAGCGCTTTGCGATTAATAGTTTTTTTTTTTTTTTTTTGGGAGTTATTTTATTCTTAGGGAACCAAGTTCAACGAACGGAATACTATATAGTGCAAGATCCGGTATAAGAAATATATACCCTCATCTGTTATTTGATGATGACAACTATTATATGATAGATAATATATACATTGATAAAACGCACATGGGTTGCCTAGCTAAATCGCGTACTGAAGGTGTTAAATAAAAGATATTGTAATTAATTTTTTTGGGCCAACTACCCTCATTTGTTAATCATAAAATTCGACCATTAACTGACAGAATATGACACAAAGAAGAGGAAAAATAGGGGTTGCCTGATTTCTACCGGGCCCAATTGTGGGGTTGCCAGGTATAAACAGGTAAGCAAGCGTAGATAATATACCCTCATCTGTTATTTAATCAATTTTTTTATGAAATGAAAGGTTATTTCATTCCCTATCCAACAGTATTAGGTTGCCTCAGCAAAAGTGTGGCACAACAAAGGTTGCCTAGATTTTAGAGTTCTTCTGTAAGAAGATTTTTTGTTCTTTGTTTTTGTTCGTTCCATATGTTTTTTTGAAATATGCGATACATGACGGACTATTGACACAAAGGGTGATTCTAGAGCAATTTTAATGTAGTCGCACAAGAATCGTGTTGAGTTAAACATTTCCGTATTTATAACTAGAGTTCGTGTATTATTTTACTATGTAGCAAGGGAATGCAGTATGCGAGTCAGTATCGATTTCTTTTATAGAGAACCGCAGAGCTCAGAGATAAGCAACCTATGTACTATTGACTATTCCATCTATAGCCATGTCAAACAAACAGCAAGTTCTATTCGAAAATGTAGTGCAGAGAAGAATGAAAGAACTGTCAACGGGAACATACGGTTGATTACTCTACTCACTTTCATCCAATGCTATCACGACAGAACACTGCTTTTTGTAATTGAACTGCATATGGCTTAATCTCTTATTGTGCTTACAGGTGACGTCAGCAGAAAGGACAAGGAATGACAAGGTAAGGTAAATGTACCATATTCCGGCCTAGTACATAATTACGGTCTATTATTTTGCAAGCTATAAAATAAGGAAACCGTTGAATATTTTGGAATATAAAATAACCACAAATAATGAATGATATTCTAGGAGTAAAATAATTCACCTTAGTGAATCGTCTTTTTCATTTGGAGTACATAAACTCCTTTTCAATCAGCCGGTCGACGCGAATACGTCATCCGAAGCAATTTCGTTAAGTAAACTACGAAAGGGGTGGGTCCGTCTTCTTAAGATTATAACAAGCATTAGGATATATATTTTTGCAGTGTTTTAATTTTTCCTATTAAATACAATAATATTTAAGAACTCGTAGTAATTTGTACCTGTTATTAAGTGTTTTTATAAATAAAAAAGGCAATAGTTTGATGGACGGAATTACGTTCATAATTTTAGTATGTATGTATGTTATTCCGTTCTTAGAACGGAATTGAGAACAAAATGTGTGGTGATGTGAAAGCTAATTCCGTGCTAAGGAATTTAAACAAGTTTTAAGTAATTATAATATTTTCAAGCACTTTTTCCTCAAAGTATATAACAAACTCGTAATTTATTTGTGAACAATTTATTCTTAGGAATAAACAATCTGTACCAGGGCCACCAATACTATCCTGATATGCATTAAAATACTTTTTTGGCGATTTGGAACATGTGATTATTCTATCACAGATCCTCAGTTAAAGTTATGCCGAAGATTATAAGAAATGGATCAGTCATTAAATTCGCACCGTCCACAGACGGAAGGTTGGTAAAGGTTTTATTTGAAATGAGATAGTAATTTATTTTTAGAGCCCGGGAAACCCTCGGCAGAAATGGTGTGGTATCAGGTCTGACGCCATCTAATATCGTCTTGATTGATTGGCCAGAGAGGAAATTCTCAGTCCAGTTCCTAAGTCGACACTTATAGCCTGAGGTTTACTCAGCAGAACGGAGGGCCATACTTTTGTCGAAAGCTTTGGAGATATCTAGAGCAACCAGACCAAACTTAACAAAACGATGAATACTCTGAGATGCTCCGACAGAACGACGAAAAACGCTTGTCGTATATAATATAGTTAGATTATTGCCTCCATCACTTTGGAGATAATAGAAGTAATTGCTATTGGACGGTAGTGTCGTTAGATTCACGTTTTTTCTGTATGGGCTAAACTTGAGTTAGTTTCCGACGGTCTGGATCGATTTCGGAAAATTTTACAGGAGAAAAAGTTTGCGCAGAAGTTACGCACATTTCTTTTGAACCAAAGAGGGTATATTGTCCAAGCCAGTGCATTTACTGACATCAAGTTCGTTGAGAATCCTGTTTCCCATGTAAAAATGACCAAGAAAATACACTGAAGAACAGTTTACAAAAGGTTTGGAGTCTATCCAGCGTGGAACTATCATAATATACAGGGCCTCTACATATAAAGGAAAAGAACCTAGTTGGTTAATGGGCGACGCAATGGCAGTAATAATTGGGTTTCCAATAACCAAAGATCAGCTGCTCATTCTTTTTTTTTTTAAATTAGCTGAAAAGTCCAGCCAGGCACTGAAATGAGAGATTTTCAAAAAGAAATCCTAGTATTAGTCGGATGGCATTACAGACTTTGGCAATGTCACTTAATTCTCTAAATAAATTAAATATTATTTGCAGAACGCTCATTTAAAATTAGGCCGGAATTAAGGACATATTAGCACGGAATTAGATACAGAGTAACGGTTGGTTTTTTGATAACTATTTAAAGTGAACGTGGTTCGTAGGTGATCCAACCCCCTTACAAGTTGAGGATATTCTCGAAAAATTCAAAAAAAAAGAGAGCGATGAAGAAATGGAAATAGATTTTGAGATAGGCACTTCTGACGAGTCAGAGTCGGAATAAGTTTTTATATAGTTTGCATTCCATAATTGTGTTGTTGTTTCTGTTAAATTAATGTGTGAATAAAAAAAATCATTATTAATATTTAATCTAATTTGAATCTAGCATTTGATCAATGCAGCTGCGCCCACACAATCGGAAAAAGAGTTCTTTCAGAAGAACTCTAAAATCTAGGCAACCTTCGTTGTGCCACACTTTTGCTGAGGCAACCTAATACTGTTGGATAGGGAATGAAATAACCTTTCATTTCATAAAAAAATTGATTAAATAACAGATGAGGGTATATTATCTACGCTTGCTTACCTGTTTATACCTGGCAACCCCACAATTGGGCCCGGTAGAAATCAGGCAACCCCTATTTTTCCTCTTCTTTGTGTCATATTCTGTCAGTTAATGGTCGAATTTTATGATTAACAAATGAGGGTAGTTGGCCCAAAAAAATTAATTACAATATCTTTTATTTAACACCTTCAGTACGCGATTTAGCTAGGCAACCCATGTGCGTTTTATCAATGTATATATTATCTATCATATAATAGTTGTCATCATCAAATAACAGATGAGGGTATATATTTCTTATACCGGATCTTAGACTAATAACAATCTCCAAATTTTGAGTAAAATTTGATTGTAGTTATTTTTAATCGGGTTTCCACCGCAATTCTTAATATTTTCTCTATAACTCGTTTTACATTGCCATTTGCTTTCTCTCAAGCCCATTTCAACAAACACCGTAGGCTGAATGTGGGCAATTTTATATTTAACTGGCGTGATTATTTCCAGAACTTAATCCAAAAAGGCTACTACATCTCAAAAGCGAGCAATAGAAATTATCGTAAACATTTGCAAAAGGGTTGAAAATTACACATTTCAATCCCAAAAATTTTCTCCGAGAATGATACACTGAATCGAAAATATACAAATTTCTTGGATATCCTAATTAGACGAAATTCCCATTCAAATAGAATGGGTCTCCTACTGAAGTCATAACTGAACAAATCTTTTGAGAGATATCCTTTTTTTAAGAATGTTTATTGATATCATATTCCACACAAATTTCTATCAATCAACAATACTTTTTTTCAGCTCGACAATCCTAGTAGATCAAAGTGTTCCAATAAAATGTAATAAATTCCTTTCTGCCATTGATAGTGTACTGTCATATAATGTATAAAAAGAGAATGGCTCACTTTGTTAAAAGTATCAATTTTCTAAAGATGAACACATTCATTTAAATCACAAGGGAGATAGAGAATGCCTCCCACATTACAGTGTCATGGTTTTAAGGAATCAAAAGCATTTCTGTTTTTTTAAAGTTTCATATCCATCCGCCATTCTTCTTTGAAACTCCCACGACAAATACACCCCAACGTAACCTGCCTACACGTTCGAAGAAAATCATTTGAAATAACAATATCGGGAGTTTGTCTTTATAAGAACTGAAATAAAAAAAGGTTGCCAATCCCCGGACAAATATAATTCATAAAGTTTTGTGTCATAGAATGCCTGACTATACTACATCCAACAAGGGGATGCGGTACATTGGCGGTAAATTTGTTGCCACAGGGAGCATATACATTGCTCAACAACTATACCAATGACAATATCACCGACAAAGTGACCACGAACTGCGTGAACATATTTCATTCCACATCTCTCCAGTAAAAAAAAAAAAAAAAAACAAACATTCTTTTCATGAAAACCGCGAATTGGCCGGAAAAAGACAAATTTATATAAAAAAAAACTGAGAAATTCCGAAACTTTTCCCTGAAACTTTTGACACAGGCACAGAGCCGTTCATTTGCTTTAAAGGAAGAGAAAGCGAAGCGCCTGAGGCGGCTGTAGAAAGCAGCAGATAGGCGAGAAAAATAAAGCAATTTCTTTTTAATGTCAGAAGTAAAAAGCTTCTGGGAAAAAGCAATATGAAGGCAATCCATTAGGCATTGCGGGCCGTGTGTGGGGAGTACCCTCGTAATGCAGATGACAAGATATAATGGAATCATTAGGAACGTTGCAAGGATCAAAATATAAATAATAAGGATGTTGTTGAAACATTGTGTGTGTGGGCAGGCATCACCATGGCATTATCTTGGCCGGCTGCCCATTCAAATACACTTACCTTTCGTTTACAAGACTTACCACTTTTCCAACAGGTGCTTCCACCCTCACAGAAAACTTTCCCAAACATTCTTTTTCAGTTGTTCTTCTATGGGGTATGAGCAATATGTATATAAATTTACGCGTAAGAAGCTTCGTAGTCCTATTGGCATTTGAATAATTTTGAAAATAGATTTTATTACTTTTAAGACAAAACACCAACACAAAATGGATCGGACCACGTTGTTTCCCTCTCGTTTGTCTACCCGCAGCAACGATAACAGATCTTGCGAGGTCAACATTGGCGGCGTTGTATTCTATGGGTCAATGTTCCGTGAACAATTTTAAAATTGTTAAACTACATCAAAATTTCTATTTAACAATGACATGTATTTGTTTATTCATCAACCTAAACTTAAAACGCGTTTTTGCATACAAAACGAATAGCAGTCGACGGCGCGGTGTGCAAGCATGGCGTTGCATGGAGCGCGGTGCCCGGGGCGCGGTGGCCGGCGCGTGGTGCCCGGCGCGCGCGGTTTTCCTTGCAATGAAAAATCGCTATAACTTTGTTGAGAAAAGTGGTACGTGAGTTTTTTTAACGGATTATGATTCTGCATTTAATTTCCTATTGAAACATATTTTTTTTTTTTTAATTTTTACCTAGCGAAGGACACCTTTTTTTCATTTTACATCTTATTTTGTTATTAACAATTATGAAATATTCACTTTTTTTATACTTTTTAACTTCCCAATATAGGAAGTTATTGTAATCGGTCCGAAAATCGAAATCGAAAATTTCAACGTATTTTCATCTTTCAACGTCCCAGGAGCATTTTAAGCAAAAAATTGGGAGGAAGTATGTGTGTGTGTGTGTATGTGCGTACGGATGTGGTCATTTTTTCCTGCACGGTATCGCGCGAACCAAAACTGATATCGACTTCGTTGAGATGTCGTTCGAAGCGTATTAACCGAAATATGATCTGAAAAGATTTTCATGAAATTCGGTCCAGCCGTTTTTTTGTTTCAGCGACGTAAGTGATTTTTGTACCTGCACGATATCGCCCGAACCACGAAAGATATTGACTTACTTGAGGTGCCGTTCGAAGCGTATTAGCGACAATATAATCTGAAAAGATTTTTATAATATTCGGTCCAGCGGTTTTTTGGTTTAAATGACTTAAGTGATTTTTGTACCTGCGCGATATCGCCCGAACTATAATATTAAAGATATCGACTTAGTTGACGTGCCGTTCGAAGAGTATTAACCAAAATATGATCTGAAAAGATTTTCATAAAATTCGGTCGAGCCGTTTTTTTGTTTAAGCGGCGTAAGTGATTTTTGTATCTGCACGATATCGCCCGAACATATTGACTTACTTGAGGTGCCGTTCGAAGCGTATTAGCGACAATATAATCTGAAAAGATTTTTATAATATTCGGTCCAGCGGTTTTTGGTTTAAATGACTTAAGGGGTTAGGCCACTGTAGAAACCAAAAAAAAGTGGTTGTTTTGTAATTTTTTTTTTTGGAAAACGGTTAAATATATGGAAAAACGGCTTTCATAGTTTAATTAAACATATATCGAAGTATATAAAAAAAAAATATTTTCTTCAATTTTGTTACAAAATGGTGGAGTTACAGCCTATACGCGTAGACGCCTCTTAAAAAAGGTCCCCTACGGCTAGCAGTACAAAAGGCACAGCTTTTTACCTAGAGCTACCAAAAAAAAATCTCATTATCTATAAGAGATTTGGCATCGAAATACGTACCGATTTTGAAAAATATTAAATTTTGACAAAATGGCACACTTATCAAAAAAAAAGTCCAAATTGAGCACAAAATTGGGGCAAAGAACTGACTCTACAAAAAAAAATATTGAAGGTATTGCAAAACCCCTACGTATTTCGATGGAGAATCTTGTTTTCAACATACAGTTAAAATTTCAAACGATTCGATAAAAAATTGATCAAGTTATGCTGCTAGCCAACCTGAAAAATGTCATTTTGAGAAAAACGCGTTTAAAGTTTTTTTTATATATACTAGGTGAATTTTCCAATTTACCTTCAATCTGCGATGCCTGCACCATATAATTGTCTTTCGACATCATGATTTTGGACCTCATCATCCATATTATTAAGAAAAAAAAAAAAATCGACTTTTTTTTTTTTCTACAGTGGCCTAACCCCTTAAGTGATTTTTGTACCTGCACGATACCGCGAGAACTAAAAACTATATCGACTTCATTGAGGTGCCGAAAAACATTAATACATCAATTTTATATACATTTTCGTCATCCTAATCTTGTAAGTGCGCAAATTTAGTTTGACATTTTAGCGAAAATATTGATAAACAATTGTGACAAATTCTCGGTATTATACATATATTCTATATTGCCTATTGTTCATTTATTATTAAAATATCCAATCATAATATTCAACATCCATCATACTGGGAAGTTGATCGTGTGGACCGAAAGGGTCGAACACACATCCCAACTAGTTTCAATTATACCTAAAATTCAATCTTTCATCTAAGCAACGACGTTGTGATGAGCAAACAATATTAATTCGGCTGGTTACAAAAAATTTTCAAAATAAAAATGCTCTCAAAACTAATTTGTTTATAACTTTGTTAATTTTTTTTTTACAAAACTATTTCGTGGCATGATTGTGTGCATAATAACCTACCGATTAAGCATAAACTCACTATAAATTATGAATCTTCGGTTTTTAGTGATACATTTGAGAAATTTTTACTCAATACAAACATACATACATATAGGGAAAGCTATATAAAGCTAATACATACATATGTACATACATTAGGTCCTACCAATATTTTTAATTTTATTGAAATACAAATGCTTAAATATCTCGAAATAACACAAAGTGGACTTGCCCCACTTTCAAAATGAACGGCTCATATATGTATATATTTGGAAATAACGATAACATTTAATATGGATAAATAAATATCACTCCCAAAAAAGTTTTAATGCAAAATTTTTAAATTTCATTTTATTTCCAATAAAATCTATTACTAAATATTTGCAAAAACTTTTTCGGTTTTATTAAATTTAGCCAGAGAGTAATATAAATGAATTTACAAAATTGATTCGATTTCGTATTTAAATTTGCATATATATTATAAATTGATTAAAAAAAATGAGTTGGCGTTTGTTTTATTGATGGCTAGTTGAGCAGGTCATATCTCATCTCGGTTTTGATTTCAGTCAGATTTTGTCTGTCCCCTTCACTTCTATTATATTTGGTGGTTATAATCATGCCATGCCTTAAAATAACATAAATTTAAGGGCTAAAGTGCAGGAATGTATTTGGTTTTTTTTTCTATCATTTTGTTAGTAAGTAGCATCAGTGACGAAGGTAGCTTTATGTGATAGGGGAGAATATGATTTAGTATAAAATTCCATAAGCTTTTCTTCTAAAGTTCTATCTTTGATGATTTAAACAATAGTTCACAGGCCATGGGCCATTTTTTTAAATGATTAGTAACTTGATTGACTTGATTAGTAAGTTTTGTGAATACCTCCTTTTGACAAGACGCACAACTTTTTATTTGCGAAAATTCTCTATAGTGGTTCCTAATCAAACGCGTGGGTGTTAAAGAAGTAGGGAATGGTGATTAAAGCATTTCATTAGTAAATATTTGTTTGTTAGTTAGATTAAGAGATGATGTAATAAAGAACTCAAAAAAGTTTAGGTTTTGATGGCCCAACCAAAGGGTCGGCCACTTTCAAAATTTTCCTCTGGTAGCGGTAATTGAAAAATGCCTTGAATTCGAGGAGTTCACTTTGGCTGCTTTCTTAAATATTGAAGGTGCTTTCAACAATGTTGAATTTTCTCCGATGACGGGGGCACTCAGCGTCTTGGTCCTCCAGGTCCTTTATTGATCAGCTGCTAGCGTGCAGGGTCATAAAGTCTGGTTTGAGGCTTTCGGAAGAAGTCAGTCGGGTTGAAAGAGGCACACCGCAGGGTGGCAACAGTCAACGAAGTCTTGATAACCCTAGCGGAGTCTGGGTAAACCACGTTGGCCTATGCTAATGATATTATGCTAGTGGTGACCTGCATGCAGGAGATATAATGCAACGAGCATTGAACACTCTTGTACATTGGGCTACTACAAAGGGTCTAGCCGTTAATCCAGCTAAGACTGAAGTAGTGCTCTTTACAAGGATGCATACACTCCCGATTTTCCTTCTTTAAGACTCCGCCATGAAAGACTGTAACTTAAGGGGGATGTAAAATTTCTAGGTTTCATACTGGATAGGAAACTATCGTGGAAGCCGAATCTTTAAGAGCGAACTAATAAGGCTAAAACAGGTTTCTCCAAAAAACGATCGGAGTGAATTGGGGCTTTAAACCCCGCATAATCTGTTGTTTTAACTTGTTAGGAAAGTGTTAGTGCTCAAGGGTTGCTAAGTTCTCTGTTTGTTTCTGTATTTGATTCTGTCAAAAGCTTTGAAATAAATTATTACTTCTACTAAAAACTCCACCAGAGAAAGGCGTATTTAGATTTCTATTTAGATTTCAACAGGTTATGGGCCCAGAGAACGTGCGAAACGAGGATAGAATAGACTAAGGTTAGAATACACTTAGATTAGAATCGCGATTTCAGAGACGAAAGATGACTAAACCGAAGAAATTGGAGGGTCGATCAAATTATGATGAGTGGAGAGTAGAAGCGAAGGCCTATTTAGGACACTGAAAGATGTTTTGATGGTACCGAAACAAACGTAGAAAAGAATTTTCTTGCAATTTCGGCACTAAATCTATTGCTTTCACCATCCCTATATACGTATACGGAAGACGTGAAAAAGGCAAAAGATGCATGGGAAGCCATCAAAAATGCATTTGAAGACAGTTTTATACTTAGGTCGTCGTGTTGACTTATTAAAACAACTGGTGAGTTTGAAGCAGTGCGAGTGCGACTCAATGGAAGATTACGTTCACAAAATGGTTTTAACGTCGCTAAAAGTGAAGAAGGCTGGACTACAAATTGGTGATGATGTTGTTGCATCGCTAATGCTAGCAGGACTGCCAGATGAGTACCGACCAATGGTAATGGCAATGGAGAATTCTTCCACAAATATAACGACAGACTTTGTGAAAAATCAGCTGTTTCAAGAAGTTTCATATGAGAAGTTAAAAGATAACGACACCACGGCACTTATGGCCAAGGGCCGAGGCAAATTTAAAAAGAAAAAGACGACATCGAAATTTTCAAAGTTGACCTGTTACGTGTGCGGTGAAGCTGGACACATCGCAAGCAAATGTCCTAAAAGGAAAATCAAATCTGACTCATTATTTCTCTCGTCGTTTGTTGCAAAAACTAATGGCGCGCACGAATGGTTCATCGATTCAGGTGCATCAGCTCGCATGACGATGAACAAACAAAATTTGGCAAATGTGCGCGAACCTCCTAGCAAGGAAATAATTATTGGCAACAATTCGAAATTAGACGTGGAATGTGCGGGTGATGTAAAAATTGCATTGGAGGATGGATTATTAGTAGACGCAAACACTGCCACAGTTACAAATGCTCTTTGCGTCCCTGACATTTGTGCAAATTTAATGTCGGTAAGTCAAATGGCGAAGCGTGGAAATACATTGGTATTTGACAAAGAAAGTTGCAAAATTTATAACCCAACGAAGAAACTAATTGCAACAGCACCTATGCCATAGGTGCTGTTGCAATTAGTTTCTTCGTTGGGTTATAAATTTTGCAACTTTATACTATAAACCAGAGTGCCCAATTTGGATGCGGCCAGTAAAACTCAGCATACAACTACATGTAAACGCCCTGTGCGTGAGCACCCTTCAATGCTCCCAGTTTCTTAGAATTTTTACGAATTTTTATGGTTTTGTAATTTTCAGTTTTTTCTTGGGTTCCTCAGAATTTCTAATAGTTTTTTAGTCGCTGTGATTTTCTGAAGTTTGAATTGAACAAGACGACTTTTTTCAATAGTTTTTTAGGGTGTCGCAAAATATTGCTTAGTTAGCTTGGCGTTGGTCGCGTATATTCAGTTTCAGCTCACAGAAAGTTTTTCGTTTTCCTTTTAACTTTGAAAATAATATTATTATATTAAATTGTAATTGACATTGTAATCACAAATGGTAGAAAACTCCCCAAACCTGAAAATATTCGGGAAACCCTCAAGTGAAATATTTTGCGACATGCTAAAAAACTATTGAAAAGTCGTCCTCTTTAAATTTCAGAAAATCCCAACGTCTACAAAACTATCAGAAATTCTAAGAAACCCTGGAAAAAAATTGAAAATTTCAAGGCCATAAAAAGTAGACAAAATTCTGAGAAACTGAAATGAGCTCGAGCATTTCAAAGGGGGCTCACGCACAGTGCGTTTACATGTAGTTGTATGCTGAGTTTTACTGGCCGCATCCAAATTGGGCACTCTGGTGCGATCAACAAAAATGACCGATGTATACGTTATCACTCTTTTACTCTTAATTCGGGCTCTTTTTCGCCATAGGGTTTCAGAGTAGGCTTTTTAAGGTCAGTTTATAGCAAAATCAGAATTTACAGGAATTTTGAGTTAGGTCACTTTCATTCTAAGGGGTGCGATATGTTATGTATGTATTATATAATATATTTATATAAATATTGTTTTTATAAACTGCTGCATTTCGGAATGTTCTTTATATTTGTTGAGTTCCGAAACAGTATAGCTAAATTAATTCGAAAAAAGCGAAATAGCGGAAATGATTGGATACAGGCTAAAATGAATGTGGCAGAGAACTTCCTTTTAGAATTCTTATAAGGAGTTATAAAGTCTACCGATTTCTAACCTTCATCTAGGAGTTTTAGGGTCAAAATATCAGTTTTTTGCAAATACATGTTAAATGGTAAGTGTTATCATAAAATAGTGTTTAAAAAATTTGTATATTATACTTATATTACTTGCAAAAAATATGTTCTGAGTTTTCCGTTTTAAAGATTTAAAATACTCGTATCCCATTATTTTGCGACTAGTAAAGATCATCAGACGTTCAATAAATCCTTTGTTGGACTATATGGTTAATATTGTCAGGAGTGGTTTCCTTACAAGTTTTTATTTAAAATTTTATTTTTTTATCTTCAGCGACACGAAAAACCCCGTATACCAACTTTTATATCTACTTTTAGTCGCCATTTTGAAGCCACCATCTTGTTTATGAAAAAATAGACACTAAATTCGTAACCAGGGACCCCAAAAACCCCCGCATACCAAGTTTTGTAGCAATTGAAGGATATTTTACTACTTTTAGCCGCCATTTTGAAGCCGCCATCTTGTTTATGGAAAACGTGGACACTAAATTCGTGATCACCGACACCAAAAACCCCCGTATATCAAATTTCAAATTAATTGGTTCATGTTAAAGACTTTTGGCCAGCCTTACGGCCTTTTGCCCCACTGTGAGCCGGTTCAAGAGTGTCATCTTAAAAAAAGTTCTGTCGTATCTTCAGAACACCAAATTAATATATAAACTCTCAATTCAATTCAGAGTGTATTTTGAGTTAAAAGCGCACTAAAAGCTCATCAATTACTGTTTATGTTGATTATAAACTAATTTTAATTCCAATGCTAAGAAAAATGAAATTTTTAATTCGCTCAATTCGAACTTAATGGAATCATGCGCTAGAAGCTCTGCAATCCTCAAATTATCTCAAAAATTAAAATTCTTTGCAGATAAATCGATTTGGTCTTTTTTCATTCATGCGAAGACCAAAAGATAAATATAAAATAATGTCAATACCTCAATTATACCAAAATATCCCATTTTATCTCATTTTACACCACATACAGTGAGTCGCAAAAGTATAGGTACCTCTGTGCGCTCCCTTCGGGAGACGTAGCCTCAACACAGCGTTATACATTGGAATCCGCAAGATCTTTGCGGAACACCTCTTGTTGTCCTGTACACCGTCGACCCGACTCACAATGAAGTGCCCAACCTTTTTCCTTTTTATATAAAATACCAAAACAGTTTGGCGGTAGACTTGTCTAGCTACCCACCCGGGCCTAACACGATCCGCCGGCACTGCGCTAATAAATAGTAAATAGGTCGCAGTGCCCACCAAGGCGCCCCATAATAGAAAGTTAAACAGCTCGGAAAACTGTCCTGAGCGCAGTGGACTTGTCCTTGCAGTAGGCATGTTAGGAAATGACAACTCCACATACATTAACATTCCGTGTATGGATAAAATTCAAGCGCACATGCATTTTAATTTCCCTTTTGAAACTCGTTTACCGGGAACAACACTCCAATATAGCATCTGACCAGGACAAGAGTCGCGTAGTGAGACGGATTGAATTGTGATTGAAAATATAAATGAGCGGGTGATTTGGGGCTTTAAACGAACGGAATGACGAGGTGCACTTTTCTTTTCGAATCTACTTTCGTGGTGAGGATTTGAGACTTTCACTGCGCATTAAAAAAATCGATTTTGAGATTTCCAATTGTTTTGGCGCAGGCTATATCCGTGCTTCAAGGTTGGCCTAAATTATAAACTTTAACAAACCCAGAGAGCTGGAATCAGTAATTTCTCTCTGTAATTTATTTCAGTTTGTCTTTAGATAGAAAGCCTCGTAGACGCGCGAGCTTAAGCTTAAACTCTTCTCTGTTCCAATATCTGGAGGTTTCATTTCCCATCATCGTAGCACAATACTATTACAGGCGATTTTAACGACAAATGCGGCAGCTGTTGGAGCCCTTCTCAAACTTCAGCATTTACAGCCCGCGCCATAAAAGAAGGGAATCTTAATATCGCTGTTTCCATGCACATTGAGAGTCTCATACAAGAGAGCAACGTCACTCTGTTTGTATAAAAACGAACGAACGAACTTACAACAAAACTACAATTCAACTGAAAATAAACAATTGAATCAATTTTTCACCACAATCTAACCGACTGATTTATTCACAATTTGGCAATCCGCTGTCAGCTGCCAATGCACACCTATCGTGTTTCATAAGCGCTAGTCCAGAAATAAGGCTACCGGGGCCTCCGTAGTCTAGAGGTAAGGCGCCTGACTGCTATCCCCAGAGGTCCCGGGTTCGAATCCCGGTGGCGCCACGGTCCTTCGCCTTTCCCACCTAATTTTCCTTCTTTCTTCTTCCCTCTTTACATTCCTGATTCCCCTGTCATAGCCTTCCTTACTCCACCAAGCGCATGCCATCGGTTGGTTGATGAGATTCAACTCGTTTCAGGAGGCATAACACTCCAACGAGTTGTTCTCGACGCCCCGATGTCAGAGTCGCGAAATGGTTGTGAGTAGGTGGAATAAAATATCATCGCGACTAGGTTGCGACAGTTACTTCCTTCTCTTCTCTCTATCTTCCGGCTAGAGCTGCTGTTCGACATTCACTCTATACGAAAAAATAGATTGCCGACAGTACAAAGGGACTTCCCCTAAGCCTCTAGTCTGTCACATAAAAAAAAAAAAAAAAATTTATAGTCCAGAAATAAGACCAAACCCAAATGAAAAGTAACGCAGAAGTAAAGTAGACGTAACTTCCACTGAAGCAGATGTAACATCAACTTACTTCCAAATTGGTCACTCTCATACAGGGCCGGCGTTATTGGTTTCTACGGTAGAGTCTTACATAACAAAGCAGTCCACTTAACAGCCTTACTGGACATAGAAGCCGCTTTAAAAAACTTCAGAACAGAGGCGATCTAGGTGTTTCTGGCCGAAGTAGTGATCTATAATTGTACGACTAATTTGAATTACAAATCATGACCTATGGCACCGTGACCAGCCAAGAAAGGATAGGCGACAAAATCAGGCGAACTAAATGAAATTGCATTGGTCACACCTTGCAGAAGACAATAGTAAAACGCACAGAAGATGCATTCCGTGTAATATATGACAATGGGATCACTTTTTCAATTTTTTTTTTTAAATCTTAATTTCTGAAATTGCGCCCGGTGCAAGTGCACCATTTTTACCTATGAAAGCGCCGCCCTTGCTCTCATACATTTATATGGAATGGTACCTAACTTCACCTCACTTCACTTCCCTTCCCATTTGGGTTTGGCCTGTAGACACCATCAGCCAGGACATCGTGCTGGATGTGGCAATGGTTAGGGCTTCATGTTGCCGACAAGATCTCTAGCTCTGTCCAGTTTGGCCGCCGCCCCCAACAACTACGCCGCCCGGGGCAATGGCCCCCTCGGCACCCCCCACGCTACGCCACTGGTGCGCCAAAACAATTGGGAATCTCAAAATCGCTTTTCCATAGCAGTAAGAGTCTCAAATCCCACCAAGAAACTGCATTCGAAAAGTAAAGTGCCGCCAATATATAAATAATATATATATATATATATATATATATATATAGATATATATATATATATATATATATATATATATATATATATATATATATATATATATATATATATATCCTTCTATCAATCTAAAAATTGCGTTTTATTAAAAAACCTTGCAGCTTTAGTGATGAATTTTAAAGTCTTTAATATCATCATATAATTTCCATCCCAATGCACATATAGCAATTTTAATGAGGCCATCAAATTATTACTATAATTTTTAATATGAATAATTGCATCGATGTATTTAATAAATATAAATAGAATTATTTTCATATCCCGGAACTGCTCCCATTAATTTATCAAAATTCTTTAAAAAAAAATTATTGATTCAGATTTTTAAGCATCATTAAGTAATGTGGTTGCATATAGAGAACATTAATTTCCAGTTAAAATTATTCATATTTCGCGTACCCCCTTCAGTGAACGTTATGCTCCAAAACACATTTTTATTCAGTCCACATGTAAATTTTAACATTAAATTTTTTCCATTTTAATGCAATATTAATGTGCTATTTATAAAATGATAAAAAATATAGCTTATTAAAATAAGTCCTGCAGGTTTGTTTATATAAATATATTTCGAATCTAAAAGTAGATGGATTTTCCAGTCGATTGGTATTTTCCTTGTCCAGTGGGGGAAAATCTTCTGTGTAAGACTCTACAGTTCTGAAAGGAAAAAAAGGGATCCGATTCTTGGAGAAGAGAATTTATTTTCCAATTTTGTAGCTGTATGTTTTTTTGTTCTGTAATGCTTCAGAACTCAAGGATTACTCTAATATCGATGTCTGTCCGTCAGATTTTCTTGCTTGGGTGACTTCAGACTTCTTCGGAATCAGTCGTAAATTCAAATAAAGTTTTTAAGTTAATTTTTAAGACAAAAACAATGTATGTAGCATAAATCAATATTCGAATTCGATGACTAAGTATTATTTACATATACCTAGTTAAAGAAATATTGGGGCTTGGATTCCGTGATTACGTCGGTAGTTCAAAGCAACAAAGCATTTCAATACTTTAGTTCAATATGTATGTTGGTAAAGGCGAAAGCAACTAGTGCCCAGAGCTATGACCGTAATTCACTTTACTTTCTGCAAAATTGCCTGGTAGATAACAATACTGTATATACACCCGATTTCTTGGAAATTTGCAAAAGGTTAATGAATGCCCAAGGGGAAAAAGCTAAGCCATACAATACTATGATATACATATTAGCGTCGAAGGAAATACATTTCTAGTTATTATTAGATATTTATTATCCTGTTGAATCTCCTACATAAAAAAAATATAGAAAATAGAAAAAATTAGCATAGACATAGAATAAGCACAAAAGTAAATTCCTTCACACCGTAATTTAATACCATTTCCTGCACTTGCACCAAAAAGCTTTTTATCTCCTCAAGAAAATGCACCGTAAACTAATTATTAAAAGGTAAAATTCGTCGCCAGATGAAATTTAATGCTTTTGTTTTTCAACTTGAATTTTCTCGTGAGAAAAGAAATATGTCGATTATGTTGTTCTTTTTTGTTAGTTTGTGTGATAAAAATTAGTATTTAAGAAATGTTGGAAAATAAATGAAGTGATTCAGAGATTATCTATTCACCTGAAACAAAGGCTTTTATTTCGCGTATTACCAAGTGAGCCTACTTGGAATAATCATTCTAGTGTAGCAGTATCAAGCACTGTTTTACACATAACATCATACGCTTACGGGTACAAGAACCCTAAGCAAATTATAATCGAAACTCTAAGGCAAAAGAGTCTTAGACATTTTATGGTGACCCCGACGTGATCGGAAGAAAGATCACACGCAAGAACAGAAGCAACTAACATCAAGATGGCTACCATGGAGGATCTGACCGAGGAGCAGCGGAACCTGGCTGCAGATTTAAAACAGCTGATCAGCAACTACAAGAAGGATGGAGCATTGCGAAAAACTCCGGACTATCTTCGAAGGAAGAGAGCAGAATTAGAAGCACAATGGCAACGTTTTGAGGAGAACGACAACACGATTCGAGTACAATTTGGAGACCAGGTGAACCACCAGTACTTCACCAAACAATATTACGAACAAGTTCGAGAGGGGTATGAGAATGCCCTAGAAGACATAACAAACCGATTGGCCAGCAGCAAGACGCTACCGGCAAGCAGAAGTCCATCAACATCCGACTTAGCAGAGGATCCAGCTACATTCGCTAATAGAACGACATCAGTTCCTGAGCAACGCCCCAATGGCAGCAAGGAAACAACAGCAAAAGATGCACTTCAACCATCTGCAAGTATGAATCAAGAAGAAGTCTCTAAGAAGTTTATGGGACAAACAAAACACATTGAGAAGTTAACTACCGCAAGGGTACGTAATCAAGGCTGCTTGATTAACAAGCAATCAACAATTTTGAAAGTGCTCGAACGCACCATTTCGAACACAATATCAGGTGATCAACTGCAGATAGACCAGTTTTACCAGATTAAGGCAGAAAGAATCCAGAAGTATCTAAATGAAGCTAAAACATTGCATCAAGAGATATGGAGCCAATTAGATGACCCCTTGGCAGCAGGCTATGACGTCGAGCGATTCTTTGTTCTGGAAGAAGAAGCGGAAAATACGATTATCGAACTTCATCGATTGCGGAAACAGCTCTCACCGCAGCACCTTTCACATGCTACCACATCTACTACTTCAACGTATGATAACGCATCGTTATTGAAATTGCCCAAGATCGCCCTGCCCAAGTTTACAGGAGACTACCTTCAGTGGCGCCAATTCTGTGATTTATTCACGGAGTTAATCCACAATCAAAGAATCGCCAACTGCCAAAAGATGTGGTATTTAAAGACGAGTTTATCAGGTGAAGCTGAAAAATTAATCCGACATCTCACAGTCTCCGACGCAAATTACACAGCTGCTTGGAAGATAATCCAAGAGCGCTATGAAAACAAAAGGTTGTTGGTAACAGCCTTCCTAAATAAGCTGCTAGCACAACCAACGTGCACTGCCGAAAGTCCCACCGCCATCAGGAACTTGCACGATACAACGCAGGAGTGCCTTCATGGCCTTCAAAACTTAGGAGTGGACACAGCCAACTGGGACCCACTCATAATCCACCTGCTTCTGAAAAGGATTGACAAAACAACATATACACTGTACGAGCAATCTTTAGAACATCCAAGATGCATACCAACATTAAGGGAGTTTCTTGCATTTCTCGAAAACCGCTTCCAGTCATTAGAGGCGCTCGGGAGTAAAGCACGAAGCACAGAAGATAACCATAGACGAACAGTAACAAGCATGGTTGCTACGGGGGGCAACTGCAGCTTTTGTAAGGGTACTCATCGCCTATACGCATGCCCGAAGTTTCTTCAGATGTCAACAGCAAAGCGGTATGAGCATGCCAAAATCGCCAACCTCTGCTTGAATTGTCTTGGAAGAGGGCACAATCTTAACAACTGCCCCTCTAGATCATGCATCAGATGCAATAAGAAACACAATACATTATTGCACAGGGAAGGCAAACCAACAACTACAACTAGAGCAGCTCAACATACACAAATAAACCCAGCGGAACCAGTGCAAGCCGCACAACCAGAGAAGAGCATCATTTTAACAGCCCGAAAGATTCAGGATCGTGAACGGTATGTCATGCTCGGCACGGCTATTGTAAAGGTATTCAATAAGCACGGCGAACTCATAAAATGTCGCGCCCTGCTAGACTGTGGTTCACAGCTCAATGTATTGAGTGAAAGGCTAGCTAAACAACTTGGTTTGCCTGAACGGACTGAAAGCATGGCAATCGAATGTATCGGGGAGCAGGTGCAACCATCCTCTAAGAGAGTCAATCTTCGCGTACAATCCATAACAAGCGGCTTTACCATGTCAATTGAGGCTCGTATTCTACCGAAGATAGTTTCCCAGCAGCCATCGCGTCAGTTTAACATCGAATCATGGCCTATACCACAGAACATACCCCTAGCTGATGCCGACTTCAATAAGCCCGGAAGCATCGACTTACTCATTGGAGCAGGGATCTTCTTTTCACTACTCTCGGTAGGACAAATAGAATTAGGAAAAGGCTTACCAATATTGCAGAACACTGTGTTTGGCTGGATCGTTGCAGGTCCAATCAATCAAACACATCAGGAGTCAGCAGTGTGCGCTGTATGCAGCGATGATGAAGCCCTCAACGCACAAGTGGAACGTTTTTGGCACCTAGAGGAAAAGGAGGAACAAACTAGTAACCTTACAGCAGAAGAACAAAGATGTGAGACCCATTTCATCCAAACAACGAAACGGCATACTGATGGACGATTCATCGTCAACCTTCCATTCAAGACCAGTCCCATAGAACTAGGAGAATCGAGTGGAATAGCATTCCAGAGATTGACTGCATTAGAAAGAAGGCTCGCAAAGGACGCAGAACTTTGCGAACGATACAGACAATTCATGAATGAATATTTAGAGCTGGGTCATATGGAGGAAGTGGATTACAACCAAATCCAGGGACCTCATTGCTTTCTCCCACACCACTGCGTGATTAAACCAGAAAGCAGTACCACTAAGTTGAGAGTGGTGTTTGACGCGTCGGCCCAGACGTCAACAAACAAATCCCTGAATGATGTGCTATCGAAGGGACCAACAATACAAGAAGAGGTTTTTTCGACATTGTTACGATTCAGAATGCCTAGGTACGTCTATACTGCCGACATAGAGAAAATGTATAGGCAAATCTGGGTAGATAAAGCAGACAGAAAATATCAACTGATATGGTGGAGAGGAAAACCGGAGAACAAGGTACGATGTTACCAGCTATGCACAATTACTTATGGTACATCATCGGCACCGTATCTAGCGATACGATGCTTGAAAAAACTGGCGCAAGAACACAAGGAGAAATATCCACTCGGATCAAAGGTACTAAGTCAAGATTTCTACGTGGATGACGTACTCACTGGTGCCAATACTCTCGCTGAAGCTATGGCATCACAGAAGCAGCTCAATGCACTATTGAACTCTGCAGGATTTCATCTTAGGAAATGGTGTGCAAACCATCCCAGTTTGCTAGAAGGAATAGCTAGCGATGACAGAGAAGTTGAAATCAGATTTGGAGATGACGAGGCAGGACACATCAAAACAATAGGACTATCTTGGAATCCTACTTCAGATCAATTCCACATCAGAACTGCGATGCACGACAGCAGACGGATCACCAAGCGAATGATTTTATCAGACATAGCCCATCTGTTTGACCCTTTGGGAATCATCACGCCAGTCATCGTCACGGCGAAGATATTTTTGCAAACACTATGGGCACAGAAGCTAGATTGGGACGCAGCCCTGCCCCAAGAGATGCACACATTTTGGGAAACCTATAGAAACCAATTGACCACGTTAAACGAGATAAAATTCCCTCGCCATGTTTTAGCACATAAAGCAGCAAAAAGTGTTCAATATCACATCTTCTCCGACGCCTCAGAAAAGGCATATGGTGCCGCAGCATATGTTAGAGCAATTGACAGAAATGGCGTCATCACTGCTCATTTACTCTGCGCAAAGTCGAAAGTCGCACCTAGAAAACAAACGACACTTCCGCGACTAGAATTATGCGCCGCAAAGGTAGCGGCGGAGTTAGCTCATCGCATCAAGCAAGATCTTCAACTTCAAGAAGAGCAAATTCATCTCTGGAGTGATTCAACTATCGTGCTCGCATGGATTAACTCGTCAACATCAACATTTCATACGTTCGTGGCGAACAGGGTAGCCCGTGTTCAAGAGCTAACCATACCATCTCAGTGGAGACATGTCAGCTCACTACACAATCCAGCGGATCTCCTGTCTCGCGGCGTATCACCTACAAAATTAGTGACCTCGGCCTTATGGTTCTATGGCCCAATCTTCTTGCATGGAGAGGAATCGCAATGGCCAGCTCCACATCTTAATAGTGACACCTCATACTCAGCAGAAAACCGAAAGAAAACCGTTGCCAGTCTTACTACCTGTGAGTCTATTATCAATCAGATAGACCATCACAACTCGTTCCAACGATTGCAGAGGATCATGGCATATATAATACGGTTCACAAAAAGATGCAAGAAATGTCCAGCTGAAATCGACTCTTACCATTGCAACACACAGGAACTAGCTGAAGCGAGGAAGGTGATCATCGGCCAGATGCAAAGAGAAAAATTCGGAGAAGACATTCGCCATATAAATAGGTATGGAGAGGTCGCCAAAAATAGCTCTCTGAGTGTGCTAACCCCCTGGATAGATGAAGAAGGACTACTCAGAGTTGGAGGGAGGCTCCAAGCGTCAAACCTAGACTACGAAGCAAAACATCAGCTATTGTTGCCGTACGACCATCCAGTAACGAAGCTCATAATCAATGACATCCATACTCGAAACCATCACATCGGACCGCAAACCCTCTTAGCGTCAGCAAGACAGCAGTATTGGCCCATTAAGGGCAAAACACTCGCACGTTCCGTGGTCGATCATTGTATACAATGCACCCGAGCAAAACCCAAGCTTTACACGCAATTGATGGGAAACCTGCCATCTCAACGCGTGCAACCTGCACGCCCCTTCATAAATTCAGGGGTAGATTTTTGTGGCCCTATATGGACACATTTCAAAATCAGAGGGAAGAAACCTCAAAAAAGTTATATCGCGGTGTTCTGCTGCTTCGCAACCAAAGCAATGCATCTCGAAGTAGTAACAGATTTAACCACGCAAGGCTTCATAGGGGCACTCAGAAGGTTCATAGGACGACGCGGACTTTGTAAAACAATATTCTGCGATAATGCAACCAATTTTGTGGGCGCCAAGGGACAGTTGGAGGAATTACGCCTGATGATCGAAAATGATCAGTCAAAAATAACATCTGAAGGCTCTAAGATCGGCATCGACTTCAAGTTCATACCACCCCGAGCTCCTCATTTCGGAGGGTTATGGGAGGCTGCAGTTAAATCGGCAAAGCATCTTCTACAGCACACATTATCTTCGGCTAATCTAACGTACGAAGAGTTAGAGACAGTAGTGGTTGAAGTCGAGGCGATACTCAACTCACGACCAATAACACCTATGTCAGCTAATCCAAATGACTTGACGGCGTTAACACCAGGTCATTTCCTGATTGGAGAGCCACTAATTAACCCTGTTGATCCACATTCCACACCACAAAATCACAACCTTCTTACACGTTGGAAGCTTGTAACGCATATCAAATGCGAATTTTGGAGGAGATGGTCGATGGAATATCTCAACCAACTTCAAAGCAGATACAAATGGAAACAAAAATGCCAAAATGCCCAAGAAGGAGCCATGGTTATTGTAAAAGACGATCATCTTCCACCATTGAAATGGTCATTAGGACGCATAGTAGAAGTCATCAAGGGAAAGGACGGTTTGGTAAGGGTTGCAGACGTGCGCACTAGCAGGGGAGTAATACGTCGGCCCATACATAAACTCGCTCCGCTACCAATAGAAGAAGACAACAAGGGATCAAACAGTACAAACAAGGATGCAGCCACAACTTTAAACATGCACATCCCACAAGCCGCCATCGAAGCTGGGCCATCGACAGCAAAGACGGGAAGAAATGAAGACAGCAACCAAACGAAGACCGAGGAAACCAACAATCCGAGGAAGAAGCAAAAACGATCAATGGGCGAAGTAATGGTAACGGTACTTTCAGCTTGCATGATATTTGGTCAATCTACTGCTTCACCAGTGAATATAAGAACGTTTCAGTCTCAACCAGGCATTTATTTCGAAAACCTGGGTCTGGCGAATATCGTCACCAGTGAATGGCAACTTATTTCTTACTACAACATGACACCTTTTTGGAATGAGTTCGACGCTCTGATGACGTATAACAACTTGCTAGAATCTATTTGCCAGCAAATCGTGCAACAAACATCATGTAGGCAGACCATATTTAATCTCCAGCACATAACACAACAAATAGAAGAAAACAACAAGCTATTACTACCAGCACACGTCACCACCAGATCCAAAAGAGGGGCGCTAAATATTGTAGGAAGCATTGCAAACGCGCTATTTGGAGTCCTGGATGCGGAGTATGCCGAAAATATGTCAGAAACAATAGACGCAATAAGTCAGAATGAGAAACATTTACATCAGCTTATAGCAAACCAAACATCGATTCTGGATGCGACCATCAATATAATGCGACGTGATCAAGAGGCGATCAACATTCAGCTTAAAGAATGGACGGCACATGTCGACAACTTAACGGCAGAAATCAACGAAATGAAGCAAGGACTCTTTCAAGAGCAACTATCTAACACCTTCACTTCGATGGCCATGCAAATGTACATCATTAGCGCAAGCTTTCAGCAAACCCAGACATCAATCTTGAATGTACTGACAGACACACACCACGGAAAGCTAAACCCACTTCTGGTCACTCCTAATCAATTATCGAGGCAGCTTAAACAAATCAGAAATAACCTACCACCATCGCTCAGATTACCAGCGATCCAAGATGACATACTGCAGTATTACAATCTTATAGTCATCCAGGGGCGACCGACTCTGGGACACATCATTTTCAAACTCAGCCTACCATTAATCTCAACAGAAGATTTTGAACTTTTCAACATGATTCCAGTACCAGTACCAGGCAACAACACTTTCATTATGATTCAACCGTCATCGCAGTTTTTAATTGCAAACCTCCATCGGGATGAATATCGCCCATTGAAGGACTTGTCATTATGTGCACTAAAAATCAATCATCGATATCTTTGCAAACAAGCGCAACCACTGTTCAGACAAAACTCCAATATCAGTGCATGTGAGATACAATTATTAAATAATATGCCGCACCCACCTACTTGCAAGATAGCAACGACAAATCAAAACTCTTACTGGATACCACTACATGACCCGAATCGTTGGATATATGTCATGAAAGAAAAAACCAAGGTCAACATGGTGTGTAAAGGCAAGGCTCAACACCTTCATTTACAAGGATCCGGGATATTGAGTCTACTGGAGGATTGTATGATCAAGCAGCCTCACCTTAGCATCCAAGGTCATAACAGAGTACCTTCAACAACATCATTAGCATACCTACCGCTTAGCAATCTAACGAATGCAACAAACTGGAAGGAACCACAGCTCATCGAGAAGAAAAACTACAGCTACCATCCCCAACTGCTGGAACTAGACTCACTAAAGGAACAATTAAATCAACTAAAAAACGACGAATTGATGAATATTAAACCACGAGAAGTGCATCAATTCGCCCTAGGATACATCTCCATAGGGTTAATTATAATTATAATGGTCGGCATTGCCTTTCGATACTTTCGCAGTCGGACAGCCCCCAACAGAGAAAACAGGAAGACACCAATACCGCAACCCCGAGTCAGTCGGGCCAGAAGAGAAGCTGAGGAATCGGAATTCCGAATTAATTTTAATGAATAAATAGTTGTTAAATAGCATTTAACGCGGGGGAGGATGTTGAATCTCCTACATAAAAAAAATATAGAAAATAGAAAAAATTAGCATAGACATAGAATAAGCACAAAAGTAAATTCCTTCACACCGTAATTTAATACCATTTCCTGCACTTGCACCAAAAAGCTTTTTATCTCCTCAAGAAAATGCACCGTAAACTAATTATTAAAAGGTAAAATTCGTCGCCAGATGAAATTTAATGCTTTTGTTTTTCAACTTGAATTTTCTCGTGAGAAAAGAAATATGTCGATTATGTTGTTCTTTTTTGTTAGTTTGTGTGATAAAAATTAGTATTTAAGAAATGTTGGAAAATAAATGAAGTGATTCAGAGATTATCTATTCACCTGAAACAAAGGCTTTTATTTCGCGTATTACCAAGTGAGCCTACTTGGAATAATCATTCTAGTGTAGCAGTATCAAGCACTGTTTTACACATAACATCATACGCTTACGGGTACAAGAACCCTAAGCAAATTATAATCGAAACTCTTAGACAATCCAATTATTGCGGAGTACACAAGAACTACAACTTTTAAAGTACAGAACAAAAGGAGAAAAGAAGGCAAAAATTGAACTCTCAATAAAGAACTTAAACTAGCCTTAAATAAATAATAGGTACAAAAACTTGTGAAAAATTAAGAGAAAAGAAAATTATAGGGGATAGAGAAATACAATAGATAGGGTATTGCGTTAGTAGGGCTATTCCAACGTCTAATTGTAAACACAAAGAAGGAGCGACTAGCAATTAGAGACAAATGAGTAGGAATAAGGAATTTAATTGATCTCAGGGACTGTAAAGGAGCTAGGAAGTCAGAGAGGTAGACAGGACTTTTAGCATAAAATACTTTATATAAGAGAACCAGTGCCATGATGTCAAAAAGACGAAGAATTCCATGACCAAATAAACATTTTTGTACATCAGCCACATGATCCAAACGTCTCAATTGAAAAATATACCGCAGACAAACATCAAATGCTACCTTAAGACGTTGGCGGCAGGACGAATCAAAAGATATGTAAACAAGGGCACCATATAGAAAATGAGGCAACACGAGAGTTTTAACCAGCCTGGTACGAATAGATTCAACTACTAGTCAATTTAAATACTTCCTACAATCCTTTTAGTCTAAGCTCCCATGACAAAAAAGGTGCCCCATCGAACACCTCAAAAAAAAAGTGAGATTGGCTGAAAAACATGTAAAAAACAGGTAAAGCCTGCCAGACTAGTAAAAATTTGTTAATTGCTATTTTTTATGAATGTTCGAATTTTGTTAAAAAACAATGATTTTATTTTCCAAAACAGCTGTCTGAAATTTATACAATTTGTTGTAAATAATGAACCATTTTTGAAAAAATTTGTCTGTCTGACCTTATGTTATAAATTTGTCAGACTGAATTTTGAATGAGCAGCATCAATGCATCAAGATCAATCTGGCATTTCAGAACACCTTGTTCAAAAAGAAAACAACTGAAGTTTAAGATGTCCTTTATGCATAAAAATAAACATGTCATTGAAAAAATGTTTTTTACCATGTCAGATATAATTTGTAAGCGCCGTGACAGGGGGGTTTCCTATAAAAAAGAGCTTTGATTCCAAAGTGGGTTAACCTCTAGTGTTTTTACGTGCGGTCTTGCATCGTTTTTTCAGTGAACGACGCATTTGTTGCGTGAAGCCAGAACCGGATCCCGGTGTTAGAGCCTTTTAATAATAATAATAATAATCTTGTTAATGTGTAAAGTACACCAAGAATCTTTTTTATTGTGACTTTTATCATGTTAATCACGGTTGTATGTACGCTGAAGCTGTTGAATTAAATTGCGATCTCATTTATTCAATTATATCTATAAACGATAAAGTTGGTTTCTTGGAATATTTGGTGAAGTACCCGTTTGATAAATTTGTACCCTTGAAGACCAGACGCATAATTAACCCTAGCTGCCTTTGGTTTACACCTCGTATAGAAAACCTAATTTTGCAACGCAATTTAGGGTATAAACGATGGAGACGCTTTCGAACCTCTGATTGCTGGAGTCTATCGTATTCTGCGAAATCGTGTTAATTATGATATTCGTTATTCCAAAACTCAGTACCATCAAATTAAATTTGAAATGAAATTATCAACTAAAAATCTTTGGAATAGCTAGGACTAGGAAAATCATTGATAGAGATCCTTCTCAAGAGTTCACATTTATCATTGTTTCCCAGCAAGAAGTATATGCGGCAGTGTTAAGAGTTGAATCCCACTCCGTGGGACTTGACAACATCAATCCAATCAAGTTTATAAAGAGGATTCTACCGTTAAAACTGCTCTACGTAACTCATATATTTAATAATATGATCTTCGAATTTTCCTACTAAGTGGAAGCTGGCTAAAATAATGCCCATGAACAAATATCAGAATTTATTGAACGAAACAATCTTCTGTCATCCTATCAACCTGAATTTAGACATAAACATAGATGCAGCTCTGTGCTTCTTAAAATCACTCAGGATATTCGGCAGGCAATGGTAGATGAAGAACTAACTCTGCTGGTATTGCTGGATTTCTCCAAAGGGTTTGACAGAGTTAATCATACTAAATAACGTAAACTCTACAAGCGACCCTGAAAGACGTTACCAACTGGAACGGGAATACTCCCAATTACACCGGGAGGTAAAGAGAAGTGTCCGGCGTGATAAAAGGCAGCAGATGAACGAGCTCGCAAAAAAAGCGGAAAACGCGGCAAACACAGGCAACAGTAAGGTGCTGTACCAAATTACTAAACAGCTCACGTGAAAGCACTCTACTAAAAAGCATGCCGTTAAGAGTGCGGATGGAAGGCTGCTCTGCAGCGACGAGGAGCAGCTCCAAAGATGGAGAGATTACTTCTTCGCCGCCCTGAATGGTTCATTTACACAGGAACCTCAGGAAACCAGCAACAATGCACAGCCAATAAGAATTACCACCATCATCCCCATCCAAGACGGAAATAGTAACTGCAATTCATGCGATGGCCAATGGTAAAGCAGCTGGAAAAGATGGCATCCCGCCAGAATTGTTGAAAGCCGATTCAAGCCTCATAGCAGATGCGCTTCAGCCAATCCTGGAAATAGCATGGAACACCTGTACCTTTCCGGAGGATTGGACGGAAGGTATCATAGTCAAAATACCAAAAAAGGGGGACCTAACGGGGGCGACAACTGGAGAGGCATCTGTTTACTATCTACAGTGGGCAAAATTTTGTCCCATATATTACTAGCTAGGATCAGTGAGGCAGTAGACCGAACGCTTATGAGGCAGCAGGCCGGATTCAGGAAGGGCCGCTCCTGTATTGATCATATCAACACCTTACGAATAATAGTGGAGCAGTCTACTGAATTCCGATCCCCCCTTTACCTTGCTTTCGTAGATTATGAGAAAGCGTTCGACTCGGTCAATAGGAGCTTTATATGGCAGGCACTACGGCGACGTGGACTGCCTGATAAAATAATAGAATTGATAAAAGCCCTATATAACAATTCCAAATGCAGAGTTCTCCATAATGGAAAATTATCCGACAGCTTCGAGGTGAGCTCAGGAGTACGACAAGGATGCCTACCTTCGCCTTTACTATTTCTTATAGAAATAAATGACATGGCATACAATGGGGTTTGTTAGACCGCCTTAAGGATCTCGACAACGCAGATGGTATCTGTTTGCTGGCCCACAGACACCAGGACCTCAAAAACATGATTAACAATTTGGCAACAGAAAGTAGTCCAGCAGGCTTAAGGCTAAATCCAACTAAAACTAAAGAAATGCGGATAACTGCAAACACCATTGAACGGACTGCGCTGAATAACCGTGACGTGGAACTGGTCGATAAATTCTGCTACCTCGGTAGTATTATTACCGAAAATGGTGGTGCAGAAGAAGATGTCAGTTCCAGAATAAATAAAGCACGAGGCGCATATGCATGCCTGTTCCGCATATGGAGATCAACGGAGATCTCAACTAACACCAAATTGCGGCTGTTCAACTGCAACGCTAAGGCAGTACTTTTGTACGGTTGCGAAGCATGGAAAGTCACCCAATTCATCACAAGGCGCCTACAAGTCTTCATCAACAGATGCCTTCGTCGTATCCTAAAAATCCGCTGGCAGGATAGAATTTCAAACGAAGAACTATGGCGCCGTGCCGGCCAAGATAGAAGAATAGACGACCAAATCAGACGAAGAAAATGGAATTGGGTTGGCCACACCTTGCGACGCGAAAACGAAAATCTAGCCAAACAGGCCCTTGACTGGAATCCGCAAGGTTCCCGTCGAGTCGGAAGACGTAGAACAACGTGGAGGAGGACCCTACTAGCAGAAGCCGCAACAACTGGGAGATCCTGGTCGGAGCTGAGAGCTGTCGCGCAAAACAGAGTCCGCTGGAGGGCCACTGTTTCCGCCCTATGTCCCATGAGGGATTAAAGGAGCGCAATGATGAATGATGAATCATACTATGCTAGTGAATAAATTGCAGTTTATTTTTAACTTTTCTATCACGCTTGTTGACTTATCAAATCTTATCAAACAGACAGATAATAACGAGTGTGCTCGTGTGAGAAAATGTATAAGTCCAATGGAATAGTTTTTCATAAAACCCGCTTGAGTTCTCTGCTTTCCCTAAAGTGCATATGTATATATGAACAACGTTGCTATTCCTTTTAGTAAATATGTTAAAAACCTTAGTTTTATTTTCAATCATACTTTTACTTTGAGTAATAATATTGAAAGTATTATCTCCAAGATATACGCGATACTTAGAAAATTATCTATATCTGCATCCTATACTCCTGCCTCAACTCGCGTTGCTGTAGTAAAAACACTTCTAATTCCTGTTTTATCGTTTGGATGTGAAATCTTTTGCTCGTCAGATTGTAACACACTGAGGAAACTAAATGTAGCTTTTAGCTCAGCCATTCGGTATTATGAACTTCCCAGTTTATAGGGAGTTATTGTAATCTTTCCGAAAATTGAAAACGAAATTTTCAACGTATCTTCATTTTTTCCAAGGTCCCAATAGCATTTTAAACAAAATTTGAGAAGAAGTATGTGTGTGTGTGCGTACGTATATGGTAATTTTTTCCTGCACGATATCGCGAGAACCAGATAACGACATCGTTGAGGTGTCGTTCGAAGAGTATTAATGAAATTATGAACTGAAAAGATGTTCATAAAATTCGGTCGAACCGTTTTTTTTGTTTAAACGACGTTCGTGATTTTTGTACCTGCACGATATCGCGCGAGCCAAAAACTATATCGAGTTCTTTCAGGTGCCGAAAGAAAAATATTAACGAAAAAATGCTCTGAAAAAAATTTCAAACATTCGGTCAGGCCTTTTTGTTCAAATGAAAAAAACTTCGATTAAGTGTCAGAAAGACCTTAAATTGATAAGTTTTGCTAATATGTATCTAATAAACTCGATGGAATGAGATCCGTTCGTTTACGAAGTGACCTTTTTTGGATTCTGCACAGCGTTAGCTTTGGAACAAAACATCACTTCTCAAAACTCGACGCTCTTTGAAAATCGTGCAAAAATTAGTCCAATTCCCAGTTTATCAGCGGCGCTTCAACACGCTCAATACGAATTCAAACACCCGCTTAATGTAGCGAACAAAGTACGAAGAAAATATTTGTTTGC
Source organism: Thereva unica (assembly GCA_949987705.1). Taxonomy (NCBI): domain Eukaryota; kingdom Metazoa; phylum Arthropoda; class Insecta; order Diptera; family Therevidae; genus Thereva; species Thereva unica. The sequence goes on along the minus strand of CATLJY010000204.1, from coordinate 118,128 downwards.
TAACTTTCAGGAAAAACAAATTCTCTAGAAAAATCTTGTGGATTTACCACCATTATAGTTATTTGAACTAGATTCTCTCAGGATTACTGTGACACCAGTTCTGATACTAGTCAATTTCTCACAAGTGCTAAACGTATTACTATTTTGTAAGAAGCCAGTTTATGCCGTTTAAGTGCATCATACTGGGAAGTGGATCGTGTGGACCGAAGGGGTCAAATTCAGATCCTAACTAGTTGGGTAATGCTCCTACAGAGGTATGCTCTTTTACAATCATATGCAATGTGAAGTATATACAACTGATATGGGAACGGTACTCGCGGATATTTGATTGGGGTATACACGGAGATTGAGCTTTAAATTGAAATAGAAGTAGGAGCGAGAATGCAACATCAGTGATTTTCGAAAATATTAAAAAAGAATTACCAAACCTAAAAATTCTCATGTTTTACAACATTTGATATTTAAAAATTTCAAACATACAATCGTTTGTGGGTAAAGGTAATGCTTGACTCTCGGATAAAGGCACTAAAAGTTTTCAAGTTTCCAAATGATTAAATCGTCATTACAAATTTCCATTTAAATTCTAATAATGGTGATGGCCGTTTCGCTCCACAAATCTGTGGTTGAATTTAAAATATTATAATGTCTTCCAGAAAGTAGGTTCCCATATAATTTTTGACACTAAGAATAATGGAAAATGAAACAATGCTTAATGACTACTATGCTGAAGTTGAGTTGAACAGGGCAACATTTAACGATGAACTTGTCAATGTAACACAAGATTGTTCAAGTTAATAAACTTTACAGCATTTCAAACAAAGGTGAACTTATTGTAATTCAAAACAAATATTCTAATTTTAATTTTGCCCCACTACTGACACTTGTATGATCTTCGCAAGGGTATTAATATCTAAAAAACATACAAACCATTAATCGGAAGAAAGCACTTCATAAAAAGTTTTAACAAACATATCCCCCTTCCACATCACTGAAAAAATTCCGCCTACGATAAAATTAAAAAGTTCTGAAGACTACATGAGGAGAATCTTCCACAACAATGATGATCTGATTATGTTCATAAAACTTTGGCATACGTAGGCTTAAAAGTCTGCCGACACTTTGATATTTCAATCTTTGATATACATATAAGCAACAAAATAAAGGCCTGGTTCATTTAGCTCCTATTCAAGTTCAAACGCACTTCACTCAAAATCCAATCAAGAAATTTATTTGAGTAATTTTATAACGTAAGTACGCATACATGAATGTACACACAGCATGGTGTTACATACTTAACCCATATCACACGACGCGAGTCCTCGATTAACCTTCCTCAACCCACTAGCACTTCTCAGCTTAAGTAAACAATAAACAATTTTCATGAAAATTTTGCTTATCAGATACCCCCAAAAACTGAAACCTCATTTCGGCAGTTACCGCGTTCATTAAAAGGACTCATAAAGAACGTACAATATAAAACCGAGGACACACGCTCCTTTCGACAGCTTGATACAATATATATGGGAGCGAGCGAGAGTGCTATTAACACTTTGTGAACCGAACATACAGCGCATATACATATCGCATTATAAGCACACACAGGATCATTCCAGGATAATAACTCATGGGGTACCCGTTCGTCTTATCGAAAATCTGATAACAAAGACCCCTCGTCTGATAATTATCATCGTCATATAATAAAATTATGACAGCACAAGCAAAGAGACATGTTTGCATACACACGCACCGAAGCATTCATCCCCTGAAGTGCTATAAACCACCCCGGATATTGTCCTTCACTCGAAGGGATTTTGTGTGCTCCATCCTTGCGGCCCTTGGTGCAGAGTTCTCCTCCAGTTCCGTTACAGAACAAAATTGTGTTTAGCTTGATTTGTTGAACCGAGCTATCCAGCACAAAATTAGTGCCAAAGGGATAAACGTTGTGGTTGGCAATACTGCTATATGTCGAGGGTACAAGTGGCTCTGACGTTACAGTGAAGCACCAAGCAGTATTGTGGGGGCTGCAGGCTCCTATCGATATGAAATTTAATTATTATTGTAATTATTGCCATAACTGACCCAATTAGCTAAAAACTGTCAGGGAAAATTAATCATCCATTTGGAAATAATAAATCTCAGCAGTGGTGACAATACGAGCCCATCTTGCTCTACTGTCGTTATGGGGATAATCCTTATGTCAAGGACAATAAATTCCCATTTCATCCGATTGAAGGTTTATCGGGAAATCCATCATAAATGGCCACCATTGTAACCACAGTTGATTAGTTTCGAATTGATCTTAATAATCGATGTATGTTGACAGTATTTTCAGATTAATTGCGATTGCTACTGCAAAAGTTGTGTTGGCTAAGTATTTTTTTCCCAGGAATGGTAGGCTTAAAGTCAGCAACTTTCCATGTCGAAACTTGTTACTGTCAATGACATCATAAAGGACAAATGCCAAATATTATTGTGCTGGAAAAAAGATGGATTTTTCGTACATTCATTATTAATCAATATCATAGTTCCGGACGATATTCACCGAATTTATTTTATCTATTTCACCAATTGCAGCTCAATGATGGATCTACGTATTAAAGTATACATGAAATTTTTCAAACACCAACATCTCTTTTGGCAATATATACACTGCGCGACACTTGATTACCCTCACTTTAAATTTTGACCTGAATCGCACTGGAATGACACATTTTTTTTGGAAACCACTTCCACAACGTTTTTTAGCTCTTTTTACGTGATTTCTGTTTATTGAGAAAACAAAAATCGAAAACAGAACGCTGTTCCCGATTTTAGAGCCGTCTGTGTAGATACATAATAACCCAGTCGAGATAACACCATCTGTCCAGTCATCTCTGGCCGGAATGATGGTTTTGAAACCTTTCTCTAAGGTCCACGTAGGTGTAATGAAATCTACGTTGTCCGCAGCGATGGCGAACCTCCTAGGAATGGAGGAGTGATCATATGATTATGGAGCCCACCCGAAAAAGCCTTTGTCCTGGCGGCCGTCCAGGCTGCCATTTGTTCAGCATGTACATATATCCGAAGGAATAAGATAAGATGCAATAAGATACCCAGCGCAGCAGTTGGGGTGCTTCTGAATTGCACCTATCGGTACTTCACTACCGTAATGATACACGTTTTTGTGTGTTTTTGTATTTAGTATTTTATTTATATTATAGCTATCTATTAATCACAAGCTTAAGTTATTTTATCACTATTGACAATTTTGGGTTATTTATATTTATATATATATTATATTGGTATCTAGTATGATATTAATTTTTACTCGATTTGAATCACGCTTGCGTGCACTTTGAAGAGCTTTCGGACAGTGTGTGTCGTAGATGCCGGAAATTGGATCTACGATAAACAAGATGGGGGAAAACGGCAAGATCACTGAACTTTGAGTTCGGTGATCGATGGAGTGTTCCGACTGATCGTTTTGATCGTGCCGGAAGTTGTTGTGTGACATTGCGTAAAGTTTGGTAATTAAACTTTACGCGGTCACTACATACTCCCCCCCCAGCGTAGCGTTAACGGAATGTTACCGCTTTAGACGGCTTAGCTTCGTTGTCGCGGTCGCAACCGAAGGCTGGCTTTAGCCTGTCAATGGATATTGACTTGGTTGTGCCGTTCAATTTGACAACGAAGTGTTTTCGTAATCGTTTGATTACTTCATATGGGCCCTCATATGGAGGTTCGAAAGGTTTTCGAACTCTGTCGACTCGTATGAAGACGTAGTCGGCGTTCTCCAGGGCTTCTGGCACGTAGACATCCTTTTGGACGGGCTGCCGAGGATGTATTGCCTTAATGTTCTGCATGTGAGAACGAAGGCGAGAGAGGAATTCTGATTCTTCAATTGGATTCTCATCCGTTGGGATAGAAATCGAATTGGGAAGTCTCAGATTCTGACCGTATACGAGCTCGGCTGGTGAGCATTGTAAGTCGGTCTTAATTGCCGTGCGTATGCCTAACATGACAAAGGGCAAGTCTTCACTCCAATGAGTAGTGTTGTCCCTTGCCATTAAGGCTGCTTTTAGTTGCCTGTGGAACCGTTCAACCATCCCGTTTGCTTGCGGGTGGTAGGCGGTAGTCCGAATTCGATGAGTGCCGAGTAATTTGGCAACTTCATTGAACAGTTTCGATTCGAACTGCGTACCTTGATCGGTTGTGATCTCAAGAGGTACGCCGAATCGTGGGACAAATTCAGTGACGAATTTTCTTGCCACTGTTGAAGCTGAGATATCCCGAATTGGGTATGCTTCGGGCCATCGCGTGAATCTATCGACTATCGTTAAGATATAAGAGTATCCACGAGATGGGGGTAGGGGTCCCACTATATCCATATGGATATGGTCAAATCTATTATTGGGAAGTTTGAAAGCTTCCAATGGAGATTTGGTATGCCGTGAAACTTTGGACTTTTGGCAACCTAGGCATGATCGAGACCACTCATTGCAGTCTTTATTGATCGATGGCCAGAAGTATTTCTTGGTAACGGCTCGTCTTGTAGCACGAATACCAGGATGAGAGAGACTATGTTCGGAGTTGAACGCTAGTCTACGTAAGGAAGTGGGTATATAAGGCCTTGGAATGCCTGTACTAGTTTCACACCACACTTGATGGGCGGTAAATGGTATTGGCGTGAGAACTAGTTTTACCCGTGAGCCGTTGCTGGGGTGCTCTTGTAGAGACTTCAACTCTGTGTCACCTTGTTGAGCCTGAGCTAGTGTAGGCAGGTCGAAGGTGACCGAGTCGACGTTGTCGGTTGCTAGTGAGCGCGACAAGTAGTCGGCGACAACGTTTTGTTTACCAGACACATGTCTGATGTCTGTGGTAAACTGAGAGATTAGACCCAAATGTCTGGTCTGTCGAGGGGATCGTTCGGTCTTTGTGTGAAGGGCGCGAACCAGTGGTTTGTGATCAATATAGACCACGAAATTGCGTCCTTCAACGAAGTAACGGAAGTGTTTGATCGCTGCATAGATTGCGAGAAGTTCGCGATCGAATGCAGAGTACTTCCGTTCTGTTGGTGACAGCTTTTTGGAATAAAAAGCTAGAGGTTGCCACCGATGACCGTTGAATTGTTCCAAAACGCCTCCGATTGCATAATCAGAGGCGTCAGTCGTAAGACTGTATTTTGCATCCTCGATTGGATGGTTCAGCAGCGTTGCTTCAGCCATCGAGGTTTTCACCTTGAGGAATGCCGCCTGACATTCTGCTGGCCAGTCAAAAACTTTATTGGCACGTGAGCGGTTGAGAAGGTCTCTCAAATGCTCGTTTATAGGCACCAACTGTTCAGCCAATTTTGGGATAAATCGGTGATAGAAATTCACCATTCCCAAAAACTTCTGGATCGATTTGACAGAAGTTGGAGGTGCGAGATCAACGATAGCCTGAACCCGATCGGGGGATGGAAGTATTCCATCCTTTGTGATGCGGTGGCTTAGAAACTTAATCTCTGTTGCACCAAAAACGCATTTCTCTAGCTTGATGGTTAAACCGAAGCTATCGAGGCGTTTAAAGAGCTCTTCGAGGTGAACGATATGCTCATCCTCGGTTTTACTGGCGATAAGTATATCGTCCAAGTATACATAAACGAAGTCGAGATCTCTCGTAACTTCATTTATGAACCTTTGAAAGGTTTGGGCTGCATTTCGTAAGCCGAATGGCATACGTGTAAACTCATATAGGCCGAATGGCGTAATGAGTGCAGTCTTATGCACGTCTTCTGGGGCGATTGGTATGTGATGGTATGCACGTACCAAGTCAACCTTCGAAAAAATTGTGCAGCCGTGAAGATTCACGGAGAAATTCTGTATATGCGGGATCGGATATCTATCCGGCACAGTGACAGCATTAAGGCGACGGTAGTCGCCGCATGGCCTCCAATCATGTGAGTCCCGTTTAGGAACTAGATGAAGCGGAGATGCTGCGGGGGACGACGAAGGTCGACAAATCCCCAATTCGACCATATGGTCGAACTCTAACTTTGCCACCTTCAGTTTCTCCGGATGGAGTCGCCGAGCGGTGACAAAAGGTAATTGCCCTTTAGTTACAATGTGGTGTTGCACATTGTGTTTAACCGGAAGGTTAAAATTGGGCGGTTTTGTTAACGAAGCGTACTTCGTTAATAGCTCTTTGTATATGCCAATAACTCGGCATGGAAATGTTTCGGGGTTGTAGTCGACGGTAGCGCACACGTTAATTCGAAACTTCGTGCGCTTGTCGACTAAATGCCGATATTCAAAATCGACGGACAATTTGAACTTCGTTAAGAAGTCCGCCCCGATAATGGCTTTAGTGGTGTCGGCTATGATAAAGTTGTAAACATATCGTCGGCGTAAGCCGAGTTCAAGTTCAAGCAACTTTGTGCCGAAAGTTCGGATCAGTGATCCGTTGGCCGCGTACAGAAGGACGTTCGGGCTACCGTTATGGGCCGGGAACGCCTTGGCGGGAACAATTGAAACGTCCGAGCCCGAATCAATCAGAAAATCCATCCGATTGTTGGTGTCACGGACGAATAAACGATATGAGCGGCCGGTTATATGCTCGCTCATGTCGACCCCCTGACTCTTTAGTTTTTTTTTGGTGTGGTGGGTGGTTTCTTCGCCGACTTGGCGCCACCACCACTGAAACTACAGGGAGGCTTGCATGTGCGTGCCTCGCTACCGTAACGGTAGTGGAAGTAGCACAAGCTACCCCGCAGTTTATTGGCCCCTTGTGGCCGATTGGCCGAGGGCTGTCGAGAGCCGCCCTGCCGATTGGCTGGTGTTCGGCTTCTCGGTTGACGCGGGCTTTTATTAAGGTTGTCTAGCCGGGCCGTTAGTTTTCTAATGGCGCTTTCTAGCGACCTTAAAGTGGGCTCCGCGTTGGCTGGTGCATTGGCTTGGACGGCGGACGCGTATGAGGCGCCTCCGTGTGGAAGCACCTCCCATACTTTGTCCGCCGTGGATGCCAACCCTGCTAGGGTTTGGTCGGCAGCGGTGGCCAATGTGACCTGGATGGCCTGTGGAAGCCTCCGCTCCCACAGGTTCCGGATCAGGTCATCATTGACTGCCGACGGCCCGCCAGCCAGTGCCTTGAGAGCCTGGAGGAACTCGGAAGGTTTCTTATCTCCAGGCTCTTGCACTGATAGCAACTGCTCGAGACGGCGCTTCTCCGAAGTGCCGTACTTCTCGAGCAGATGCGCTTTGATTTCCTCGTATGAGGAGGTAGCAAAGTTTACGGTGCTATGCCGCACCGCCGTTACCGCCTCTTCTGGCAGTGCGGCCATAACGTTGTAAACTTTTACTTTGTCCGATCTACAGCCCGCCAACTGGAACATTATGTCCGCCTGGTAAAACCAGGAGGCGGGCTGGTGCACCCAGAACTTGGGAATATCGAATTTTGTGACTTTAACGCCTTCGACTTCCGAGGTTCCGGGCTTTGGCTCTTCTTGGTGCAATTCTCTTACATCCATTAGATTGTGTTGTGGTTCTGACATTTTGTAAACAATATTGAACCAAAAAATAATAATATACTAATGAAAAAGAGAAACGAATCGAAAATTGATTATAGTGCAACAAAATCCCAGCTAAAATTCAAAAACTCAAAACTTCTAATTCTTGATGGAGAAATATATATATAGATATGTATATGTATGAGTGTAACGCTATCAGCAAACTTTTGTGCAAATGTATGCTTAAATTGTATATATTAATATGTATAATTAAAAAAAATTTATGAAATATATGTTTAAATTAAATTTAGTTATGTATATAATGAAAATTTTCGTTCAAATTTTCGTTTAAAATTGAATATCAAAATTTCATGCAATGAAGTATAAAAATGACTTCATGTAGAGAAATAATTTGTTTTGTTCTCGAAACAAAGGAAAGAAACAAAAAAAATTAAACCTATAATTGAAGAGGAAAAAAATAAATGCAAAAGGAAAATAAGAAAAACTTAAAACTACTAGTAATGTAAAATTACTTAAAATATAATTATGTAAATAAGTTTTTTTTTTGTTGCATGCAAGTGTATATGTTTTTAAACAATATTTATATATTTATTTTAAATAAATTATCTGTTGTATTGATGTCTTGCTTGATCGATTTCTTTTTGGGGTTCTTCCTTCGCTGCAGATCAACTGCCCTTTGTGATTGAAATTCCGTACTCGTATTATTTTAAATATTTCCTTTGTCCTGTCCAGCTTTTATTTGTTTTTTTTGTTTTTTTTTTTGTTGCTTTGTGTAGAATCGTACAGCAAATATTATTGAATTCTGGGCCGTACCCGGTTTTATTTGAGAAACTTCTATCATAAAATATTTCGTGATATTAAAACCATATGATACGAAAATATTTCAAATTTTTACAAAAAAAAATATCAATAAACGATTATTATTATTTTTTAAAGGCGATCACGAATTTAAAGGGAATTATTGTTATGTTGTTATTTTTATTATATATTTAACATGCACTATTTCCCGCGTGTTTCGCCGTCGGAGTCACCAATATCGGTACTTCACTACCGTAATGATACACGTTTTTGTGTGTTTTTGTATTTAGTATTTTATTTATATTATAGCTATCTATTAATCACAAGCTTAAGTTATTTTATCACTATTGACAATTTTGGGTTATTTATATTTATATATATATTATATTGGTATCTAGTATGATATTAATTTTTACTCGATTTGAATCACGCTTGCGTGCACTTTGAAGAGCTTTCGGACAGTGTGTGTCGTAGATGCCGGAAATTGGATCTACGATAAACAAGATGGGGGAAAACGGCAAGATCACTGAACTTTGAGTTCGGTGATCGATGGAGTGTTCCGACTGATCGTTTTGATCGTGCCGGAAGTTGTTGTGTGACATTGCGTAAAGTTTGGTAATTAAACTTTACGCGGTCACTACACACCACTAATACACAGCTCAGCTGTTCTTTGGGCCCTTCCCAGTATCTTACTATACGTAACCGTGTAATGCAGTCCACCATACCGATATGCCAGGCATAGGTATAGTTCTTGTTACGGCTGTATACAACCTGTGGATTATGTTGAAATCTAAATAGAAATCTAAATACGCCTTTCTCTGGTGGAGTTTTTAGTAGAAGTAATAATTTATTTCAAAGCTTTTGACAGAATCAAATACAGAAACAAACAGAGAACTTAGCAACCCTTGAGCACTAACACTTTCCTAACAAGTTAAAACAACAGCCTCACTAGTGCTCAAAGAAAAAATCTTAAGTTTAATTTAATAGTTAGTTGGATCTAGGTCACTTAATCCAAAAAATGGCAAAAATTTGTCCAATTTTAAATGGTTAACAGATTTCGTTAATATGTCGGCAACCATTTCGTCTGTTGATTTGTATTTCATTATTATTTTAATTTCATTATCTTCGCTGCCATCAATATCATTGTACAGATGATGTTGTATGAAGTATTTGCGTACATCAATGTGCTTCGTACGCGCATGATAATTTTTATTTTTCGCTAGATGCAGTGCTCCTTGGTTATCGCAAAACAAAACTATCTCCTTTGGTGCTTTGAGAAACAATTCACATTCAAAACGTTTCAACCAAAGTGCCTCCTGTATGGCAGCTACCATTGACATGAATTCGGCTTCTGTCGATGACAATGCAATTGTTGGTTGAAGACGTGTAGCCCACGATATTGCAGCACCCTGTGCTGTGAATACATAGCCGGTAGTGGAGCGGCATCCATCCTTATCGCCTGCCCAATCTGCGTCACAATAGCCAATCATGTCTTCACCTTCATCTGCACGGAATGTCAGTTTCTTATCAATCGTCCCTTTTAAATAACGAATAACCCTTTTCACTGCTGTCCAATGTGCAGAGCCATAATTCGTATTATAGCGACTCAGTGCACTGACAGCAAAACATATATCCGGTCTGCTAATTTGTGCAATATACATGATGCAGCCAATTGCCTCTTGATATGGTACACTTGCCATTGCCTGTTGCTCATCGTCTGTTTTCGGACACATTTCATTCGACAATTTTTGATTTACGTCCATGGGTGTGCTAACTGGGTTACAGCTCTCCATTTTGAATCTTTGAATGACTGTCGAAATGTAATGTCGTTGATCGATAGAAATGGAGCCATCACTGTGATGGGTGATGCTCATTCCAAGTAATGACGTGGCTTCACCTAAGTCCTTCATTTTGAAACTAGCGCTCAGTTCGTTCTTAAGTTTTGTGCACATCGTTGAATTGCTCGTAAAGATCATAATGTCATCCACCCAAACTGCTAGGATGATTGTATTCTGCTGAGAATGCTTGTAGTAGATGCATCGATCGACAGATGATCTCACAAATTTCATTTTCTGCACCAATACATTATTCAGCTTATCATTCCATATACGGCTAGATTGTTTCAGTCCGTACAATGCTCGCTTCAACCTACAAACCTTGCCCGAACCATCGTCGATGCCCTCCGGTTGACGCATGTAAATCTCCTCTGTCAACTCACCTTGAAGGAATGCAGTCACTGCATCCATTTGATGAATTTGCATTTTGTATTTGACCGCCATAGCCAATAAATATCGAATTGATGAGTATCGAGCCACAGGTGAATACGTTTCATCATAATCTATGCCTTCCACTTGGGAATATCCCTTTATGACGAGTCTGGCCTTGTAGCGTTCGACATCCCCGTTGGCATTCCTATTGACTTTGAATACCCATTTGTTGTCGATTGCTTTTTGTCCGATCGGTAGCTCACATAACTCCCAAGTGTTATTTGCCAACAGCGAATCATCTATCTATGTGCCCCTTAATCCCTCGTGGGACATAGGGCGGAAACAGTTGCCCTCCAGCGGACTCTGTTTTGCGCGACAGCTCTTAGCTCTGACCAGGATCTCCCAGTAGTTGCGGCCTCTGCTAGTAGGGTTCTCCTCCACGTTGTTCTAGGTCTTCCAACTCGACGGGATCCTTGCGGGTTCCAGTCAAGGGCCTGTTTGGCTAGATTTTCGTTATCGCGTCGCAAGGTGTGGCCAACCCAATTCCATTTCCTTCGCCTGATTTGGTCGTCTATCCTTTCTTGGCCGGCACGGCGCCATAGCTCTTCATTTGAAATTCTATCTTGCCAGCGGATTTTTAGGATACGACGTAGGCATCTGTTTATGAAGACTTGTAGGCGCCCTGTGATGAATTGGGTGACTTTCCATGTTTCGCAACCGTATAAAAGAACTGCCTTAACGTTGGAGTTGAACAGCCGCAATTTGGTGTTGGTTGAGATCTCCGTTGATCTCCATATGCGGAACAAGCATGCATATGCGCTTCGTGCTTTATTTATTCTGGAACTGACGTCTTCTTCTGCACCACCATTTTCGGTAATAATACTACCGAGGTAGCAGAATTTATCTACCAGTTCCACGTCACGGTTATTCAGCGCAGTTCGTTCAAGTGTGTTTGCATTTATCCGCATTTCTTTGGTTTTATTCGGATTCAGCCTTAAGCCTGCTAGACTACTTTCTGTTGCCAAATTGTTTAACATGTTTTTTAGCTCCTGATGTCTGTGGGCCAGCAAACAGATATCATCTGCGTAGTCGAGGTCCTTAAGGCGATCTAGCAAACCCCACTGTATGCCGCCTGTTCTACTATCTAGAGCGCCAACAAGAATGTCATTTATTACTATAAGAAATAGTAATGGGGATAGTAAGCATCCTTGTCGTACTCCTGAACTCACCTCAAAGCTGTCGGATAATTTTCCGTTATGGAGAACTCTGCATTTGGAATTGTTGTATAGGGCTTTTATCAATTCTATTATCTTATCCGGCAGTCCACGTTGCCGTAATGCCTGCCATATAAAGCTCCTATTAACCGAGTCGAACGCTTTCTCATAATCTACGAAAGCAAGGTAAAGGGGGGATCGGAATTCAGTAGACTGTTCCACTATTATTCTTAAGGTGTTGATGTGATCTATACATGAACGGCCCTTCCTGAATCCGGCCTGCTGCCTTCTAAGCGTTTGATCTACTGCCTCTCTTATTCTTGATAGTATAGTGTGGGACAAGATTTTACCCACAGTAGATAATAGACAGATGCCTCTCCAGTTGTCGCATATTGTTAGATCCCCCTTTTTGGGTATTTTGACTATGATACCTTCCGTCCAATCCTCCGGAAAGGTACAGGTGTTCCATGCTAATTCGAGGATTGGCTGAAGCGCATCTGCTAATCATGCTCCGTTACAATTGCATTTTTTCATTGCTTCCTTTCGCTGCACTCCAATGCTTGTGTAATCGTTTTCGGTTCGAACGCATCTTCAGTCGCAGCAGCCAGCATAGCGTATAACCCGAGAGTTTTCTTCTTTTCGGAAGTTCGATTAACGTTTATGTTTTCACTTTCGGTTGGGAATGGTAGGGCAATGGTGGATATTTCACTTGCAGCAACATCGAAGTCGGTTTCGGTTTCTTTGAACGACGAATACATCGAATTCTCACTATTAAAATTATCCAATGCCTCACTGGATTCGTTGTGTGTCGTTTCTACATCGTTTGCGGCTTCGATTCCAGAAGTTGTAGTAGTGCTTACACCATCTAGCTCCTTTTCAATCGTATTAGCCTCACTGAATTGTGGTTGCGATGGAGAAGCCTCACTGAATTCAACGTCAGAATTTTCATCGTCCGAATCACTATCACTCGTGTCATGATTGGTCAAGTAATAATCTTTATTACTTTTGCTTGGTCCTCCTGAAGAGAAAACAGAACGATTATTACTGTTTTTGAGTGCAATTACCTCTTCCTTTATTTCTGGCTCAATGAACACAACATCTCTGCTAACCATCACCTTTCTGGTCTTTGGATTGAACAGTAGGAACCCTTTTGTTTGTTCGCTGTATCCCAATTTATTTCGTTGCACTTTCGGTATGTAGGCCATTGCCTTGCAACCAAACACACGTAGAGATGACAGATTCGGTTTTGTATTTGACCAAAGTTCTTCAGGTGTGATGTTCTTCATGCCACGGCATGGGATTCGGTTTATCAAATATACTGCTGTCATTGCTGCCTCTGCCTAAAAATTTCGACTCAAACCGCTGTCTAAGAGCATGCAACGCACCTTTTCCATAATGGTCCGATTCATCCTTTCTGCCACTCCATTTTGTTCAGGTGTGTGTGGTGCGGTCCTCTGATGTAAAATGCCATATTTTTCCGTAAGGGAATCAAATTTATTGTTGCAATACTCAGTTCCATTGTCCGTTCTCAGAGTCTTTATAGTTCGGCCTGTTTGATTTTCAACGAAATTTTTAAATTTAACAAAATTATCAAATACCTCGTTTTTATGTTTCATTGGGAATATAAAAACTTTACGACTGTAGTCATCGATGAATGTGGTGAAACATTTTGCACCACCAAACGAATTGCACGATACAAATCCAACATCGCTATGTATTATGTCCAGTAAACTCGTCGCACGATGCTCACTCTTGCTGAATGATACTCTTGTCTGCTTGCCTTTGATGCAGATCTCACATTTGCTGTTATCATTATCCACAAATTCAACGCCTGTCACCGCTGCCTTCACTCTGCGTAAATTCTCGTCGCACGAGTGTCCTAATCGCCGATGCCACAAATTCTTATTTACCGCAATCATTGCGGTCGCTGACTGTCTCACAGAACAACTCAATTTGTACAAATCATCGACCATAGGAACACATCTACTCTGTCATTTTTGGCATTTAATGCAGAGACCTAGCACTTTACAATAAAACTGCTTTCGAATTCGAAGAAATACTTTCATATGCACATCGCTTTATACCTTTCACAGTTAAGGGAACCTTAAATGCCTTAAATCGAACGAAAGTGAAAAAAAAACAAAAGGGAATAAGCCCCTAATCCCATGGCGTACCACCACATCATTCAATTTTCTGGTAATCATTTTTGTTCTTGATCGCAGGCACACACCGCTTCATGACGCTTCTGGGAATCGCTTTGCGCCCCCAAATCCCGATCTACTTTTTACGTATTTCCCCCTAAACTGAAATCTCATTTAACACCGGCGCCAAGAGCCGAAGACATCCATAATCGAGACACAGAATGATTGATGAATCCTTGGGGAACTAATTACCTAATTTCTGGAAATTTGCTTGCGTTTTTATCCTGTATTATATCTTGGTTTTCAATTTTTTTAAGTGAAGGACCAGGACGCTCTTGATGCGATGTTATGATGGCGGTAAAAAAGGGTTCAACTCGCGACCAAACTACAGCGAAATCGTATCGAATTATGAAGAGTTTCCCTGTTCGTGTAGTTTTTATTAATTACGTAATCTTGCACAGCTGTCGGGTGGTTTTTCCGATGTAATTAGTTGCCAGCCACCACCTAGTTAGTTTGGGATTGTTGAATGATGCTTCACCGCCATCAACTCCCGATGGCGTCTCGGTTCCCAGTTTAGAAGAGAACTTCTGATCTGATTTACGGCTGGCGTCTGTCTGTAGATTTTCCGCTTGAAACTACCGAAAATTGAAATTAATTGTGTAAGAAAAAAGTTTCAAGCTCCCGATTGCAAATTTAATTTGGCACAAACCCACAGAATCCCGAACGCTCACTTGGTAAGGGCTGCACACACCCTAAACCGTTCTAAGTGGATCTTCTATACTATACGAGAATGTGTGCCCCGGCTGCGGGGGTGTAGATGACATGGTGCTCATCTCGAGGGAGACATGGAGTTCTAATTGGCAGTCTGTCTTGCCAGCAGCCCTGTTATGTATGTACCGCCAAGTGCCTATTTGATATTCAAATTTGGGTATACGTCAAAGTGCTTCCTCTGAGCTATTTCGAAAATCCTGCTGTAAAATCTGAAAACGAGGACATTTCTATTTGAATCGGATTTCTTTCGTTTTTGTTTCTTGGTGATAATTTTCCCTTTTTTCAATATCTCCTTTATTTTCTTATCATTTTCATTGGAGGCATTGCTCGGTGCCTACTTGGTGATGAAAGGGAAAATTCGTGACTTCATTTTTATTTCTGTGCGGTGGGGTAGAAAGGAACGAAATTAGATCATGGAGGAAGGGAATAAATTATTGGAATTCAAAAGTAGATATTTCAAATTGCTTTTATCTTGTTACAAGTTATTTATGGAAATGAAAGTTAAACAATTTTTACCCAGAAAAGAAAAGGGAATGAATTACGGAATATAGATAGAAGATACAAGGAAATATTGATTTATACATTTTTTGGGAATAAAGTTACCGAAAAAATTGTGAAAATTTTATTTTCAAAATTTGCATATTTTATGAATTCAAAACTTGTATGATATTTAAGCTTCAGATTGTCTTACCGAATAATGAGGGATATTCAGGGAATTGATAAACTTAAACCAATATTACCGAGATGTACAATTGTGTGCTTCCTTGTAAATTTTTAATTAATGACTTTTTTCAAATTTGATTGGATTACATACACTTTATTAAACAATGCTTTTGGCTTTGTAGGCGTATGGTTCGTATACAGGTATACTGGAAAAACTTAAAGACTACGGAATACATGTGGATTCGATTGGGAAAGGGCTCCGAGCCCACCCTAATTAAACGAAAGGAAACAGGACTAAACGAAACGGAAACAGAGCAAATTAGGAATAATATTTATTCACATCGGAAGGTGGTGACACCCGATTTGTCATTTCTATCAAAACTTGAGAAGATCCACTACAGACAAACACCTAGCAGATCTGTTATCAAGACCTAATCCCACCTCCACACGGTGCCCCTTGGAGTACTCCTTCGGAAGGAGCTAACGGGAGACGGGCGAATGGCGACTTCTCTCCGCCACAAAACACAGTTTTAAATCGGTTGGGCTGAGAGTTAGCAACCCGCTTCAATAATAAACGCCATTACTATGAATCAGCAAACAATGCCTCGGAACCGGTTGGACAATACGACTACGACTTCTGCTTTTCGAACAAGGACACGAATCGGATCATGGAATGTGAGAACACTGCTTGCAGAGGGACGGCTGGGTGAAGTCCTCAACGAAATGAATCGATATAAAATCAAGGTCATGGGAATGGGACTTAGCGAGGCCAGATGACCCGTTACGGGGGAGCATATCTGCCCAAACGGTGAGTCGTTCTTATATTCTGAAGAGAAACGAAACTGAAGCCGTAGAAGTGGTGTTGGCGTAATACTCATCAAAGAAGCCATGTCCAGCCTCATAATCTGGTCATCAGTTTTTGGTCACCGTGCGTCTGCTTACCAGACTAAGAAGTACTACGGTTACTACGGTAATTCAATGCTATGCTCCAACTGAAGACGCAGACGACATCAAGGAAGAGTCCTATATGCTGAATGAGGGCCTGAATGAAGTTGTTCGCTCTATTTCAAGGGAGACATGATTGGGTGACTTAAACGCACAGATCGGCCGTGACAACACCGTCATTGAACACAGAACTGGAAATCAAGGCCTAGGCCTTGACTTTTTACCAATAACAACTCATGGTAGGTGGAACTTACTTTTGCCACTCGCCCGATGGTAGAACGAGAAATCAGATAGGTCATGTGGCCGTCAGCCGCAGATGGAGAACTGAAAGCGACCACTATTATTGGTAGTAGCAACTATTCGTCTTAAAATCGCCGCAATCAGAAACGGTTAACGCGATGCTATAAATCGTAGACGGTTTAATGTAGACCTTCTGCTGGAGAGCGTTAAAAAGCGAGAATTTGCTGGAAACCTAAAAACCGTTTCTGACGGCACAAATATTGAAGAGCTGTGGAGTACGACAAAGGGCGCAATATTGACAGCAGCGGGAACGAGCATCGGTTATGTCCAAAGAAACATGCAACACTGCACTGCAAACCCCAGGATATTTTTTGTATATGAAATTAACACACTACACACTTCATAAGCGTGTAAATTCGGTAAACTGTGTTAAAATAATGCTGTTTAGGAATAAATGCGGATAAAAAGACATGCGTGTAAAAGTCACACACCAGCAGCGTGTAATATTTTTTACACGCTAAAGAAATTGCGACATTTTATCGTTTTTCATGTGTAAACGTGTGAATATCAAACATTATGTATCTTTCACACACTTCGTTTCCTACACACATCCTCCAATATATCAGGAACCACGCTTATCAGAAAGCTTCACAACACAACCCTTTTTACAGATGGTCAGTAACAAAAAGGCGGCGAGAAAAGATATTACGGTGACGATTTTTCTAGGTATACTCATTGCGAAAAGAGCGCAAAAAAGCTTTGTTCGCAAAAGCTTCATTAATTCAATAAGTAATACATATTTGAAGTGTTTAAAACACACGCATTAAGTGTGTTAAATTTAAACACTTTCACGTGCTAAAAATTAACACGTTTTAAACGCGTAACAAGTAACTACTCGATTTAACACGCGAAATACATTTTAAATTCACTCACTTGGGTTTGCAGTGTGGATCTCGGGCACAACCTGGTAAGAAAATAGAACGTAGGAGGGCCCTAAAAAATAACGTGAACTCTACAAGCGACCCAGAAAGACGTCACCAACTTGAACGGGAATACTCCCAATTGCACCGGGAGGTAAAGAGAAGTGTCCGGCGTTACAGAAGGCTGCAGATAAATGAGCTCATAGAAAAAGCGGAAAACGCGGCAAACACAGGCAATGGTAAAGTGCTGTCCCAAATTACTAAACAGCTCTCGGGAAACCATTCTACTAAGAAGCATGCCGTTATGAGTGCGGATAGAAGGCTGCTGTGGAGCGACGACAACCTGACCTAAAAAACATGTTAAACAATTTGGCAACAGAAAGTAGTCCAAGGCTATATCCGAATAAAACCAAAGCAATGCGAATAAATGCCATGTATTTTCTGCGATAATTTATTCAGATCTTTAAACCTGTGGTTTTCCTGTGCATCTTAATATACCTGAATCGAGTTACTTAACATATTCACTTAAATTTTCCAATAAAACCACACTTTCAATCCCAAAATTGCCGCTTATATCTTTGTATACAAAATATTTATCTGGTTGAGAATTTCTTACCATGGTTTACTGTGGTTAACCCACTTTGTAACGATTATATTAATATTAGTCAATATTATTATTTCATTGAGCTTGTCGGTCGCTCTAAATCACAGGTAAAGTAAACACAGATAGTAATCATTTACGTTTATTTTAAGTTATTTGCCGGCAAAACTCTGTGGCCACTAGATTAAATGGAATAATGTACTTATGTTGCTGCTAATTTATATTGCAGCTTTGTGGTACACAACCCACATAAATCAGCTACGAAATGCTGGTTATCTGAACTCAGTTAGTTCAACACTGTCTCTCACTCTCTCGACAGGGTTTAATCTGAAGCTCGAGGGGGAATTTAAATAATATATGGATAAATAGTGCGGTTACAAAGCATGACAAATTGTCTTCAGTATTGGATTATACAATTAGCTTCTGTTTAGCTTGTTTAGTTTTCATTTAATTTTACAAAAGATATGCCAAGGGTAATGTGATGATTATGTAGCACTATTTTATAGCAACGAGGACAACCGGAAGTCGCCAATTATGAGTTTGTTAAGTTCTTATTATTTGCTGAGTGATAGATATAAGAGATGGCAGGGCCGTCTTTCATTGCTTGAAGGCCCTGGGCCTACTTAGGGTGGAGGCCCACTTAAGGCGCGTCCACACCAAGGAAACATTGTGAAAGAAACAAACGTAAAGCAGAATTTTTTTGCAAAAGAAATGTTTTCCAATGTTTCTAAAATGTTTTGAATATGTTTGAAAAACGTTTTTGAAACATTTGAAGAACTATTGTACAAGAAATGAGGAAACGAATTTGTTTCTGATTTGTTTCAGTGTTGTAAAATGTATTCGCCTAATCACGCGGCGCTATTTTCTGCTTGTAACGTGGTAATGAACATTTCTACTAAAAAAAAGGAAATAGAAGATTAACTGCTCTACTTAAAGTGGTAATATGGTCTATTCAGAAGCATTCCTTTCTAAATGCACCTCACTGTCTTCTAAGCGTTCGGTCTATTGCCTCTCTTATCCTAGATAGTAATATATGAGACAAAATTTTGCGCACAATAGATAATAAACAGATACCCCTCCAGTTGTCACATTGTTAGGTCCCCCTCTTTTGGATTTTGGCTATGATATCTTCCTTCCAATCCTCCGGAAAGTTACAGGTGTTCCATGCTATTCCCACGATTGGATGTATCATATCTACTATTAGGCTTAAGTCGGTTTCCAGCACTTTTGGCCGGATGCCATCTTTTCCAGCAGGGCCGGCGCTGGTGTTTTTTGCGCCCGGTGCACTATGCCATATTGCGCCCCATAAGCTGTTCATTTCTGAACGCAGTGAAGGAGAATGGAAAGAGACACAAACACTCGCTGAACGGGTGAAATAACTTTCATAGTTTGCGCAAAATTTAAGATTGCACCATAATAATGTGTTTAACCTAAAAAAAAAAGATTGCATAGATATGAAGTTTCACATGAATCAACATCCAATCAACAAAATTCTGCTGAAAACGTCGTTTGCGGAGAAGATAACGATGGGATGGGCAGATTTTCCAAATCTCTCAGTTCTTTCACGGAATGTTGTTTTTTGTCTCCCTTTTGCTAAGAAAATAAAAGAAAAGAAATGGCAGAAGGGAGAATTAATATTAAAAACAACAAAACACGCATTCTAATTTCAAAAGGGGATTGACTATTACAGCCAATTTTTGTTGGTTGGCCCGTGTGAAACTGGCCATATTAATTTGTTAGGCGGTAATACTCTGGCTTTACCGGAGTGCAAGTTCAGGCACTGTGTAAGTTCAAGCAAATTAGTGCATTGAACTTCGATTTTTGCCTGAGCTCGCACACACATTTTCAGATATTGAACTCAGGAAAAATAAAACCTCAGTTGGCCCAACAGAACCTGAAATTGAGATTGAATGTAAAAGCTTGCTCAAAAGAGATTAATCAACTGGAGTAATAGAATATCATTCCAGTGAGCTTTTGCATTTCTATCTTCTGGCGAAAAAGCAACAAACATTTCAAGCACGAACTGAACATGCCATGTTCACCGGTGTAGGTCCACTTATGCGGATTGAATTGAACTTTATTGAACTGAGACCGATGAAGCCGAGGTATAAAGTAACAAACAAAAAAGAGCAATTAAAGATGAGTGCTCGCCACAAGGAGTTTTGTTCTCCTCACTTCGTTCTTTTATCTCTTTTAACAGAACTTAAAAGTGCACCAACAGCGCCCTCAAGTTTATATCAATCACGGTGAACAGCAATGCACAATACAGATCCATTGGAACAATTTTCCTTTGTGTGACTGGATATGGTGCTTTTTAGAGATTTATCAAAAAGAGCTCCAAATAAATGAGAGATTTTTCTTTCACTTTGGAGATTTCTTGCACCCGTGAGAATACTTTTCAATTTTATTTTTTCAAAGTTTTCGTATTTGTTTTAAATCTTAATTTCTCAAAACTGCGCCCCCGATAAATTGCGCCCGGTGCAAGTGCACCATTCGCACCTATGGCAGCGCCGCCCCTGTTTTCCAGCACATATATCATTGGCCATTGCGGGAATTGCGGTTGCTATTTTTGTTTTAGATGGTGTACGAGTGGTGATTCTTATTTGCTGTGCATTGTTAAGTTTTCATATAAAAATGAAGCATTCACTCTTTAGGACACGCTTTTTAGTAGAATGCTTTCTTCTTTTTACAATTGAAAAAAACTCCAACTTATAATTACAATCAATAAATAAAGATAAGTTCAATGTGATTTTTCTAAAATGAATGACATTTCTCTCACTTATACCCTGAACTTTTACTTAAGTAGCCAAATTTTGTCCCTCAGTTCAAGTCAATTTTGAACCAAGTTCAACCCTTGAACCACTACTGTGAAACAGTAAAATAAGTTGAGCGAGAGCTTAAGTGAACACTGTGAAACCGGGCATAAGTGACCTTAAGATCGATGCTCTTAGCGGCTTTAGAAATTATACGCGAATCTACTGATTTTGAGGACCAAAACACAATAGAAACATTCATTGTTTCCCACTTCAAATGGGAAACACTGGGTAAACATTTCTTTTTCCAGAAAGTTAAAAAATCACCTTCACACCAAAGAAACAGTGGCGGATATTTCTCAAATGTTTCTGAATTGTATTTGAACATTTTAAAAATGTTTAAAAAATGTGTCGGATACAAGTTTGCTTCAAAATTGTTTATGTTTCATAAATGTTTCTTTGGTGTGGACGCGCCTTTAAGGAGAGGTAAAATCTTGAATCTTCAAAAGTAAAGGTCGTAGCATAAGGCTGCTCGCACACTGTATCAGCATTTGTACGATTTTGTGCGAATTCTGATGAAATTGTATGCTATTTCATCGGAATTTGCACCAATTCGTACAAATTCTGATCCAGTGTGCGAGCAGCCTAATAGTTGTTGTACCTACATTATTCATAGGAAATTGTCCAAGCTTTCGAATTTTGTAAAAAAAATATTGGTTAATAACGTATTTTTTTGGAGAAAAAGGTGGTTGAAGATGAAATTTTGGTGATTAAAGATGAAGTTTCAAAGCACCCTAGCGGCTAAACCCCCCATACGATTTTTTGTTCGTCTATCCAAGACCTATACATATACATATATATGAGCCGTTTATTTTGAAAGTGGGGTAAGTCCATTTTTGAAAGAAATGAAGATAGCGGTAGTTCTAGATAATACTTATGATCCTATATGATCTTTTTATGTGTGAAAACATTATGGTCAAAAAATTCAGAATCCTGGTAATAAAGGAGATGGAAGTTTTAGCTCTTAACAGTGTTGCAAGTATGTTTATTTTGAAAGTGGTGCAAGTCCATCTTAGATTCAAATTATTTTTAACCATACAGCAAAATTTAGCTCCGGTTTCTGTATGGTGAAGCAAATCCTATGGCTTAACATCAGTCTGAAATGTAGGGTGTTTTTATCTATTTATCTTTGACATTGGTAGTCGCCATTTTACATTATTTCATAAATAATAATAAGAATACATATCTCAATTTTGTGTTTCGATAATAACGCCAACACCAAGAAATTTTAGTAATCGTGGAAACGCTATGAACAAACTGAACGAGCCAAATTACGCGGCCCATCACACCTTCCATCAACACCAATAAATCCAATAAATCGGAAGCACCACACTAACTCAAGGATAACTTCGATGTCGGGAGTTCCGAAAATCAAGAGATTTTTGTTATTTTGTACACAGCTACACAGACAATAGAATCGTTACACGAAAAAATACAGAGCAGTCAATTTATCGTGTAATAATATTATAATTTAAAATAATGTCACACATCTTACTGTAATATACTCGTCGTATTTTTTTATTTGATACCCATACCAAGGGCGTTGTAAAGAAAAGGGTAAACTGCCATTTTGTGTTGAACGAAATTTTGAATTTGGATCGATGCCACACAGCTAATAGTATTCTAATTCTCACATTCTTGTATTTGTTACCCATATACCGAACGCGTTGTAAAAATGTAATCCGCCTTTTGTGTTGGCCGCCATTTTGAATTTGGAATGCTAATCGTAGTTTACTTGACATATCCTTTCATTTGATACTGTCCGCCATTTTCTGTTGACCGCCAGTTTGAATTTTCAAATTTTGACCACAGATTCGTATTTTGTGCTTATAAAAACCATCCAATACCGATTTTAAATGGAATCGGAACACATTGCAAAATTCGGCCGCCATCTTTGAAACGCCTTCTTGATTTTTTTACAAAATGGTCAGATTGCATTGTCACGCTAACTATTCATATGGGCAAAATTTAAAGTTGATTGGTTATATTGTAGTTGGTCAAAGTCAAGTTGCAAGATTTGTTTACAAAGAACATACAAACATACAAACTTACAAACATAAATACATATGGGGAGAGCTATATAAAGCTAATACATACATACATTCATGTATATGACATACATACATATAAACAGATAGAAAGTGTATAAAAAGGCTAATACAACTGAAATATTATCCACTTAAATTAACGATTATATCAATCCATTAATTTTGAAAGTGAGGCAAGTCCATTTGGGTATGAAAAAATCTTTATTTTCTTGCAGTCAGCACTATAAGCACTATTGGATAATAAACTCATATTACACAGCCCCACAAAAAAAAAAGTGTCAGACCTGGGGGTCTCACCAGGCTTACTATATGTTTTCGGGGTCGCTGAATCTGAATATGAGGTCTATATAGCTCTATCGGGTCTAGGATTAGCCATAACCTCAAAAAATAAGCCGAAAAGGGGGTTTTAAGGCTTATTTTTTGAGGTTATGGCTAATCCTAGACCCGATAGAGCTATATAGACCTCATATTCAGATTCAGCGACCCCGAAAACATATAGTAAGCCTAGTTAGACCCCCAGGTCTGAAACTTTTTTTTTGTGAGACTGTGCACATTATACAATACATTGGGCTGTGCACAGACCCACAAAAAAAAAGTTTCAGACCTGGGGGTCTAACTAGGCTTACTATATGTTTTCGGGGTCGCTGAATCTGAATATGAGGTCTATTTAGCTCTATCGGGTCTAGGATTAGCCATAACCTCAAAAAATAAGCCTTAAAACCCCCTTTTCGGGGGTTCCTCCCCCTCCTAGACCCGATAGAGCTATATAGACCTCATATTCAGATTCAGCGACCCCGAAAACATATAGTAAGCCTAGTGAGACCCCCAGGTCTGAAACTTTTTTTTTTGTGGGGCTGTGTTATCAAAGAACACAAAATGCAAAAAAGTTCTTTATTAGGTCCTACCAATATCTTTAATTTAATAGAAATGCAAATGCTGAAATATCTCGAAATAACAAAAAGTCGACTTGCCCCACTTTCAAAATAAACGGCTCAAATATGTATTTATTAGTTTCATTTTTAAAATTACTTGATTTCATTTTAAGTAACCTTTTTTAAAAGAAATATAAATATCTTAACGATTTTCTACGAAGAGGCCCCCCTTTTGCAGGAGGCCCTGGGCCCGGGCCCGGTGTGCCCTGCCTTAAAGAGGGCCATGGAGATGGTAGTGTCATCATTAGCAAATAATTTTCTCATTTTTAAGAGCCAAAGCCATAGCCTGTTTATTATTTTTTATTACGGGTAATCAACGTTATTACTTTTACAATTGTAGTGACCGTATATAAGTTTATTAATTAAACTTTACGCAATGTCACACAGCAACTTCCGGCACGATCAAAACGATCGATCGGAACAATCCATCGATCGCCGATCTCAAAGTTAAGCGTTCTTGCCGTTTTGTTCCATCCCTATCACGTCTAGTGATCTAGCCACTTTCCGTTTTCCGGCATCTCCAATTGATGTTCTTTTCTCCTCGTGTCGACTCTGACCCTCGTGCTCCACAGTAAAATTCAACCGCGAATCAAATCGAGTTATATATATATATAAGTATATATATATATATATATATATATATATATATATATATATATATATATATATATATATATAAATATATATATATATATATATATATATATATATATATATATATAAATATATATATATATATATATATATATATATATATATATATATATATATATATATATAGGTATATATATATAAATATATACGACCATAATAATAATTGTTATTATAATATGTTATTATAATAATAATAAACATAAAAGTTTTTAATAATAATAACTAGTGTTATCATTTAAAACATACAACACAATAAAGTACAAGTGAATCGCCTTTTTCCGGGCTCTTTTGGAGATCGCTCATCAGGAACAACAATGTTACGCTGCAGATGTGGATTCCAGGTCTTGAAGGTCACATTGGTAATGAGGCCGCCGACGGCCTGACTAGAGTAGGGGCAAACTCATAACTTGTCGGTCCGAAACCTATCTGCAGCTTAGCAAGCTGCCACGTGAATACGGCCATCAAAAATTGGTTCGACCAGCAGTATATTCATAGCTGGACAACGACTCAGGGCGCTCCCCAAGCTAAAAAATTCATCCAAATCAACAAAGCTAAAGCGAAGAAACTTTTAAATTTCCTTCGTTCTTCTTCCCTCTTTACATTCCTGATTCCTTCTGTCATAGCCTTAGTTAGCCCTTCCCCGCTTCACCAAAGCGCATGTCATCGGTTGGTTGATGAGATTCAACTCGTTTCAGGAGGCATAACACTCCAGCGAGTTGTTTCTCGATGCCCCGATGACAAAGTCGCCAGTAATGATTGGGAGTAGGTGGACTGCAAAAATATCGCTGGTAGGTTGTGACAGTTCCTTTCTTCCCCGACTAGAGCTGCTGTTCGACATTGCACTCTATATGAAGAAAATAGATTGTCGACACAGTATAAAGGGCGTTTCCTGTGACTCTAGTCTTTCACATACAAAAAAAGGTGTGAGCTAAAAATCAATAACACAGGCGCTGACGCGCCACTGTTCCCTTAATGCTGTAAACATGCTAAGGACGACCGATGACTCAGCGACTGTCAAAACCGAATAGAACACACCGATTAATACGAAGGTGCACATTCTGTAGACTACTCCTATGGCGGCGTCGCCGCTTGGCGACCGAATCCCGCGACTCTTTAGGAACCGACTCAGGACTCAGCTCAGAATCGCGAACTGATTCATTGACTCATTTTAAAGATGCGGATCTTTGAGCTGACACAGATCTGAGTTATAAATCTCTAGTTCACACTTCCCACAAGCCTCTCAAAAGGGAGTGCTGTAATATTAATAATAGCATTTAAAAAGAAAACTTGCAAAATTTAACGCCCAACTGTAACTTGCAAAATTGTAATCACACACGGACCTTTCCTCAAAAGAAGTAAATATCCACACAAAACGATCAAACATTGAAACCTATAATCCGGTTCCTATTGGAAATTATTCCTTTCCCGTAGATAGCGTTAGCTGTGTTGGATGTAATAAGAATATCCGATACTCCGTACCCGTATATTCCAAGTTCAAAACAAGTCTTTATTTTATATCACTTTATTACAATAACAGTAAAATACATTGAGTTTATTATTCTTACCTTACCTACTCCCCTGCCACCGTAGCGTAACCTGAAGTATACCGAGCGAGTTGAACGTATCGGTTACACTCAAAAGCAGGTTTTAGTCTCTCAAGAGCTATCGACTTGCTTGTTCCGTTTAGCTTGACGACAAAATGTTTACGTAATCTTTTGATTACTTAGAATGGGCCTACCTATGGAGGCTCGAAAGGCCACCGAACGCGATCGGTACTTATGAAAACGTAGTCTGCGTTCTCTAGGGCGTTCGGCACGTACACATCCTTCTACATGGACTGCCCAGCGGGAAATGGAACCATACTATCATGCAAACTTGACGCCTTCCGTGGAAGGTGCGATGCATGACTCTTTATTAGACATCTTGTAGGACATTTGTACAGGCATGTCCTAGGGAGGAAGCAGTTGAAACTTTTTGATTTGCTTACCCCTAGCTTCCATGGAAGGATTAAGGTAAGCATGCCTCCTTATTGGACACCTTATAGGATTTTGAAAAGAAAGGAAGCAGTTTAAGCTTTTCAGCGTGCCTTTCCCCTAGGTATACCTTCCACCAAGCTTCCTTCGAGATCAACTTTGAATGGATGACGAATATTTGAACTGTTTCATTTTTTTTCTTTGAACTTTTACTGCTTCCACAGCCCTTCCAGAGGGAAGGCCTGACAACATTTCCCGCTGGGTGTGGGGGGGTGTTGCTGACAGACTTTTCATGTGTGTACGAAGCCGAGTTAGAAACTCTGATTGCTCTATCGGATTCTTATTTGTTGCGACAGAAATTGAATTGGGGAGCCTCAGATTCTGTCCAAAGACTAGCTTTCTTGGTGAACATTGTAAATCGGCTTTAATTGCAGAGCGAATACCTTCCTCTTCTTTGATCCGTTAGCTGGCGGACATCCCCGCAACGGATAAGCTGCTTTCGGTGCCGATTTGAAAAATTCACATTGCGACCCTAGATCTGTTGTAAGTTCTAGTTTGTGCGCCAAATCTTGGGACATACTCGGTAATAAAATGTTTCGCCACCGTAGCGGCTGAGGTGTCCCTAATTGGATATGCTTCCGGCCATCTCTTAAATCAGTCTACGATTGTTAGGATTTATGAATATCCTCGAGATCAGCTGTAACCCTTAATTCTTAACTGTGCGATTTACGAAAGCCAGATTGATAGATAGAGAGAAAATTATTACGTTCAAGATGGTTCATCACTTGAGTGAGAAAGGGAAGGATGCTAATAGGAACAAAATCAGATATATCAAATGGAGACAGACTTTTGGGTATAGGCATCACAATGGTTTTTTTCCAAAGCAAAGGGAGTTCAGATGCGGTGAGAAAATAGGTAAAAACATGAGTAATAGGTTCAGCAATTAGGGGAGCCAGGATTTTGAGAAAACGTGGAGAAATTCCATCAAAGCCGATACGAGGATTCGAGGAGATAGACAGTAGAGATTCAAGCACTTCTAAATAATCAACACAGCGGAAGTAAAAGCAACCAGCACTGAGCGAGTTAAAGGAGAAGGAATTAGGCTAAGAACCCAGCAAACCACATGTAATGCATAGAACAAAGAAATGCACTCGCCGTACATTACAAGTAAGCTATCTGAAAGTTATCAATCAGCGACTGCTTACAAGTGCCTTACAAATACATTACAAGCAATGTATTAAATTGTTAGGATTTTGGGGATTCAAAAGCGTATTATAAAGGGCCAAATACACGAGCACTCCATTCCGCCACGCTAACAAATTTTTGTTGGAGTCTTCAGTAATTAAGCTAATAAAATCGTATCTCATTTCAGATAGCATACATACTGAAAATCATTCATTTTCTATTTTCGAGAGAGATATGAGAGCGACTATATACGGACGTCACATGATAGAACACATATCCAGAAATTCAGGGCATCTAAAATACAAAGTTCAACATAAAATTATAATAAATTTTGTTTTAAAAAAATATTTTATTATTAAATGCATTTTTAGTCGATTAGAATCAATGCATTTTTTCTTAGGGCAATCCTAATGCTATTCAATACATTTTATTAGTTTTATGAAATGCCTTTTGTAATTCATTTCCCACATTCTATAAAATGTATTTGTAATTTATTATTTATGCATTACATACTTCTATATGCAATATATTGTTAATGCATTACAAGCAATGCATTTCATCCTAGGACATGCCTAATGTGTTTTAATGCATTCCGTATTACTTACAAAATGCTTTCTGTAATGAATTTCATTCATTTCTGAAATGTATTGTGAATTCATTTTGTATGCATTCGTGGTTTACTGGGCTTTTCGAGGCACTTTCCGCCGCTAGTAGAAAATTTTTGCTCATTTGTAAGTGTTTGCACCAAGTGCCGTGCGCATTTTATCCAGTATTGTATTTCAACTATAACGGGGTGAGTAAAGTATAATTATGTTTTATACTTTCTTTACCTAAGATTTAATACATACATATATCAAATTGTGTAAAGATAATCTTTCGAGGCAGATAAATCAAATCGTTTAAAATCAATGCATTTCATCCTAGAGCATCCTTAATGCTATACAATACATTTTGTTAACTTTATGAAATGTCTTTTGTAATGCATTTGCAACATTTATAAAATGTATTTGTAATTTATAATGTATGCATTACATATTTCTATATGAAATATATTGTTAATGCATTACAAGCAATGCATTTCATCCTAGGACATGCCTAATGTTTTTTAATGCATTCCGTATTACTTACAAAATGCTTTCTGTAATGCATTTCATTCATTTCTGAAATGTATTGTGAATTCATTTTGTATGCATTCGTGGTTTACTGGGAACATAGTGAAGCAGAGAGCAAAGCAGCGACGAGAGCGGAGAGCAAAGAGATTGAAAGGATGATAGCAGAGAAATCAAAATTGTTTGAACGCGTCGCTTTGCTCCACTATGGGTGTGTTAACAGGAACTCACTTGTTTGATTTCGCCACTTTGCTCTGCGCTTTCATCGCCGCTTTGCTCTCTGCTTCACTATGTTCTTAGCCTTAGAGAAGGAGAGACCATCATATCTCGGGCGAGAGAAGATAAATGATGAGTTGAGAAGCTCATCATCAACATCAGAAGGCTCAGATAGGGAAGAATGAACACCAAGTGAGCGAAGGTTAGACCAAAGTCATTTCGGATCTAGGTTCGAATTAAGCTTGCGAGCATAGAACTCACGTTTAGCAGCTTTGACTTTGAGGTTGATGCTATTGCGAAGCACTTTGTAGTCAGTAAAGTAACTGCGAATTTTAGTTCTACGGTCACGCCGGTACAAATGTAGACTCGCCCTGGATTATCACATCACGAATCTCGCGTGAAAACCATGTACAACGAAAAGAACTTTTAAGTCTACGGACGACTAGCGGTACACATTGCAGAGCTTTTACAGATACAGAGTGTGACTTGCAACAATAGTTGTTCTGTATATCAATTGTGTCCACCAGCTCGCTGAAGAGGGCTTTTGCCGATTTGATGACACATACTGAACGCAGGAGTTCCGCCCTGGACTGGCCAATTCTAAGCGGTTTCTTCCTGTAGCTTCTTCTAACGCGTCCAAGGAATTGTTGGGCAGCAGTACAAATAATGCCCTGACTTGTCCTTGTTGGATTAATTACCGGACATTTCGCCCTAAATTATCACTTATAGAGCAACGGAAGAGCGGAGGACCCCACCTGTAGGCTTTGCCTTGAATGGATTGAGTCTATTCTTTGTGAGTCACCAGGAAGACTGCTGAGCCTGGTTAAGCGGTGTGGCCTACAAATATGAAATATGAGCCAATAGGAAAAAAAAGCGTAAGACGACCAAAAAATAGGTGGATGGAGAACGTGCTAAATTTCATATAAAAAACTGAAGACAGTTTAGCATGACGTAGATAGCAACTGGAAGAAATGGCTTGAAGAGGCCCGAGTTCTTCAAGGACTGCAGTAAAATGTAAGGAGAAGAATATACAAGATCAAGAACATGATTGATAATGTATTCATAAACCCTTAAACAAAATTTCATTAAACCGAATTTTTTTTTAAAGATTAATAACAACATTTTCGCCTTAGTACATTGAATTAATTAGTAACATCAAGAAAGCCAGTTGAGTTTCAATGGAAATTTGTCATTCCTTTTGGGCACCAAGGGATATACATGATTTAATTATTCTCGTAATTTGTTCAGCTTTTTATTTCGCCTCATTACACTGTCGCAAATAGTCGCCCTTAATCTTTATTCTGGCAAAATAAGAAAGATTTCTCACAGATTCACTTCGCTTCATCTATATACGAAAATTATTTTTGTTATATCGTAAAAACTGTAGAAGTCTTCGTTTGTAGTTAAAGTTCTTCGTTAAAGACTGCCCATTATTTAATTTCGAAGATTAAAGATGTGATGTAACTAAGTTTTTGTATAAAGACACCCGCTGTGATTATTGCTGTAATGAAAATTGTGTGAGATAGAATCTTATGTGTATATAACGAAGAAAAA
Source organism: Thereva unica (assembly GCA_949987705.1). Classification (NCBI taxonomy): domain Eukaryota; kingdom Metazoa; phylum Arthropoda; class Insecta; order Diptera; family Therevidae; genus Thereva; species Thereva unica. The sequence continues at coordinate 87,661 of CATLJY010000204.1, read as the reverse complement.
AAGATATGTCGTTAATGAAATTGATCAAAGTTTTTCTATGTTTGTTTCGTCACAGATCGCATTAAGTTAATATCTAGTGTATTATAGGCATAGGCACATTCCTGGCACTTGAGCCATCCACTTGAGTTACTTACAGCGATTGGCTTAATTTTAAAACTAATTATTGTCTCAAAATCTGTAGGCTACATGGATGCCACCACTGATGATCTCTTAATGTCAAGTAATCCCATCCTAATTGCTCTGACGTAATTTACAAATAAGCCTCCGCAACGCCCTCTTTGAATACATAATCGAAGGCAATGGCACGAAAAAATTGTCGAATTAAGTTGCCGGGGGCTACACACCATAAAGTCATCTCGTAATTAAATGATTCAAATCTGGAAGAATTTTCAATTTAACTAGAAGGGAAATAGAACAGGTGAATACCTGCACGGGGCGGGCCTTTATCTAGCGCACCTTTTCTCCTTTCTCTCATGCACGGCTCACTGGGCGTTAAATGAAGTGAAATTTCTAAATTATGCCGTGTTCCACGATATTGCGGTGTAGGCTATGCCAGTGCAGAGCCCGAGCACATCCACCACTGCTGGGAGATTCCTTAGCATCCAGAATGATAATGACATTTGGGAGATATGAAAAATATCTTTAATTCCGGGCTGCGATTTTCACAAGATAACTCGGAAGAGGATGCAAACACCTGCGAAGGGCCCTTTTTGTTACAACAGTCCTACACTCCCATTTATTTTTTTACTTTTGTTTTTGTATTTTATCACACCCCTATCTGCATTTCACCCCATTCTCTCCAGAAAGACAGAGAACGAAACCAGAAACAATTTCATTCTAGAAGGGACTTAGAGGACACAATCCTATTCTTAAGGATGCAGAGCTACGAAAATGGCGAAAGTAGCAAAAAACGGGAAACAAGGCGTGAAGTAATTGCATATTCTATTTACGGTAAGCTGAAATTTCGCTTGGTCTAATTGCACTATATTTCAAGAGGTGCAATCAACACCGCCATGAATACGAGCTCATTATAGCGCCAAGGAGGACAAAGAACGGACGAAACCATCCGGCTGCAACTGCGACTGTTACAATGAAATTTAATTCACATTTTAGAAAGTTGTTAGCTAGTCTTCGCGAAAAGTATTGTTGAGGGCTCTTTAAGGATCCTTTTCTTCTAGCTTTATACTAAAGAAGTTTACATTCATTTTATAAATAATCTTGGCAAAATGTAAAAGTTTGTTTTTCTTAGTTTTAAAATTAATGATTTTGAAGGGAATGCTGCTGTCCAATTGCTAATGAGTACGGTGAAAATTTTTCTAAAATTTAAAAATGAAAATGTTTATTATAAACTTTCATATATCAAAGCTGTTGAGTTAATGTGGTTGCCTTCATATGCAAATATGTATAACTGCATCAATGTGGGTTGGTTTCAATGCCAAAATATTGAGAGCCCAGCAAACAATACAAATTGGTCCATTGGTCTTGGTCACGCCATTGAGTTCTTCGTCAACGGAATATAAGCCGAGTTTTTTTAATGAACTATATAGTTCTCCCCATACAAATCTCAAGGCCCAGGTTTTATCGGGGTCTCTATCGAGGTTTTGGGAAATTTCTCAATTTCCCTTTCTTTGCGGAGTATTGCATACTTTCGGGGGTCGGAAAGACGTAATTTAGAAATAAAAACAACCGGAAAGTGATGAGAGCAAATTTATAACAAATAATTGATTTTTTAGAAACATTTTTATTATTTTCTAATGGGGATTTCATGCTACAGTGTAAAAAATAACACTTAACTTCCGTTTAATTTTGAAATTTTTTTAATGAGCTTTCGTCGTTTTTTTAACGAACTCGATAAAAGAACTATATAGTTCATTAAAAAACACGGCTAGTGTAGTGATGGAAACGATGAAACAGGGCTTACAAATCGCAGAAGAGTGTGAAGATAACTATGCCCAAGTTCCTTACGATTTGACAATAGCCATAATAACTCTGAGAATACAAAAAGTTCGGCAACCAGTTGATAAAGATTTTGTGCATCTTGGAAGCTTTCATATCATGATGGCGTATTTTCATCCAATCAGGTCCTTTATTGATGGTTCAGGAATTGATAATGCCATGGTTAATAGCTTCTGGCTCTATAAAAAAGTTTTTTGAATGGAAAACATTACAACAGATGTAAGAGATTCCATCCTTTAATGGCGTTAAGCATCCAAATCATTCATTATAATTTTTTTTTATTAAAAAAAGGAATTTGCTGTACAAAACTTGATTTTACCGATTTCCCAAATTCAACAGAGATGGCAAGGGTTTCTACAACTGGGAAAGAGATGGGCATGTCGATATGTATTGTAGATGCCGTAAAGAACCCTAATATTCAAATCTCATCTCCTGCAAAATCACTTGGGTCATACCAAAAATGGCCACAAATTTAAAAGCCGCCAAAATTGCAATCCTGATTGCATATGAGATGGCCAGCGGAATCTGAGTTCTTGGTGGCTTATCTCACCATTATACCAAAACCCATCCTCTGCAATATCACTTTGTCCATCTTGATCGCACCGACATTTTCAAAGATTCCCAAAAGTTGAACCTAACCTCCAAACGAGATGGAAAGCGGAATATGAATTGGGGGCAATCCAATTAACCTACATACTGAGTCCCACCATCTGCAAAATACTTTTTTCATGATCAAAAAATTGACAAGTTCAAAAGTTCATAAAATTGAAATTTAAGTATACTACTTGAACTGGCAAGTAGTCATAATCGATTGTGCTTTCCTTTAAGTAATCTAACTTATATCAAAGGCCCATCCTCTGCAAAATCACTTTCAATTCTGCCCCGAGATCTTGAGCTAATAAAGATAATGCATGGAGAATATGCTACAATCACGAATTGTCCATCAAATTGTATCCTAATCAATTTTCGTAATAATACAATTTTTTGCATTTTTGTTATATCTGAAACGCTTTGGCGGTCCGGCGAAGGTCTAGGGAAGGCTATGACAGGAGAAATCAAGAATGTAAAGAGGAAAGAAGAATGAAGGAAAGTTACTTAAGTGGAAAGTGGAAAAGGCGAAGGACCGCGGGGCTGCCGGGATTCGAACCCCGGACCTCTGGGATGGTAGCCAGACGCCTTGCTCCATAAGCTACCAAGACCCTCCAAATTGAATGAAGGTGGAATAAATTATTTTTTACTGTATAGTTCATCTTATTAACGCATATTTAAAAACTTTTTTATTATTTAATAATTTTTGATTTATCTAAAATATCTTTTTAAAAGTATTTTTTAGATTTTTAATATTATACTAGCCCAAGTAAATATGCTAAAATATAAGAAAGTGCCAAACACCAAAAACTTTCGGTATCATGGTATTCAATTTAGGGGTCATCCATAAATTACGTGAGGTGATTTTTGGGATTTTTCGACCCCCCCTCCCCCCTTGGTGAGATTTCGTGAGATTTGGCTCGACCCCCTCCCTCCCCCCCTAATCTCACGTGAGTTTTTCAAATTTTAAAAAATCTAGTATTTACACTAAAAATTCGTATTTACGGTCGTAACCACAGCAAAGTGGGCCTTTTCTTAGAATATAGAACTGCAGGAAAGGCCCTCGAATTTAAAATCCTTGTTCGTAACCGTAGTGAAATCCAATTAAAATTCGGAGTGAAAGGCGTGTAAAAAAGTTAATCTGAGCGGAAGGGGGGTATTGGGAGCAAGATTTTATTTGAGATAACTGATAATTTGGACGCCTTGCCCTCCTCTATTCCACTCACTTTTCCGTTTGTAGTGGACACACAAGTAGTTCTGAATTCTAAGGGCCTTTTTGCGGGTCAGTGTTACTTGGCTCGTACTCTGCAGCATTTGACGAGACACACGTTTGACAATCGACAACCCATTTTTGTGTAGGATTTACCCCTATCGTAAGGCCCCAATTTACACACAGGTCGCCAGCAGGCCGTGGCCTGAAAGTTTTCGCCTTGAGGCCAAGTATCACTAAACACTCACTGGCCGCCAACTGTATGGGGTAGTGATGAGCAAGACTTTTCTTGCAATTCTTCCTTTTATTGTACATTAAGCAAGACCAAAGCAGGAACAAGACAAGACAGGACAAAATAAGACTACATTGCTCATCACTAAATGCCTAACGTTTTGCTCATTACTGGAATACTTTTTCCCCTTAGTGATGAGCAAAAAGCCTTGCTATCCTGATCTTGCAGTCTTGACTTATCCTTGTCTTGTCTTGGTATTTCTTGGTCTTGCTAAATGTGCAAGACTAGTCTTGCTCATTACTAGTATGGGGCCTGCAGTTCAAGAAAGCTGACGAAACTAGCATTTATCGTCAGTTCAGGCCTGAAGATCTGAACTTCTATTCACTAAGAATTCACACCGTATGCACTCGGAACGGAAAGCAAGGCGCGTGCTAGTTGTGAAAACCATCCACCGTCGCGTTTGCGCTTTTTTGCTCTTTTGTGTTCACGGCGTGAGGCTTGAAGCTTTCGTTGGGGCCATGAGCATTTTTGCACTTGAATTAATAACCTGCTATGCTAAGCAGTCGTTTTCGCTTGTGTGTAGGGAATCAGGACTTTACCTACATGCCACGGCCTGTCAGACTCATCCCTCAGTTAGACTGAGTCAAGCTTAGTCGTGCCGGCCGGCCTGTAAGTCAATGGGGGTCTTTAGTGGAGAAACACGTTTTACTTAATTTAACCCAATTTTCGCGCAATTTTACACTGTGTGTTTAAAAAAAAATACGTGAGATTTGCCGAGACCCCCCTCTCCCCCAGGTGAGATTTGGTGAGATTCGGCTCGACCCCCTCCCCCCCCCTAAACGCCTCACGTAATTAATGGACGACCCCTTACAAATTTTTAGCCGACCGATTTAGCCAAAAAGTAAAATGGAACCCTTAAATTGGAAATACAAGATGCAATAAGAATGCTGGCAACAGTGAGCTTTGTAGTGATGAAATTTATTTTTGAAATGTTTAAAGAATAACAAAGTTTCCTCGACCTAACCCCATTATACCTCAAATTATACATTTTACTTTAAAAACTTTTTTAAATTTGTATATTTTTAAAAAGAGTGATTTTAATTAAAAAATTTTAAATAATATTGTTAACGACAGAAATCACATGAATACATTATAACTAAACATTTATATTCTTTTCAGATTTTGGGCTGTTACAAATGTTGACTATATCCACTCGAGAACGAGAAGTCGCGTTTTTACTATGATTTTTTTAGTTTGGTTTGCAGCGGTTATTGTTTCACTAGCACCACAATTCGGCTGGAAAGATCCTGAATATTTAGAAAGGATAGAACAGCAGAAATGTATGGTGTCGCAAGATGTTGCTTACCAGGTTTATAACAATAAATAAACTTAAACAAAATCAATTTCAAAACTACAAAATCTTTTGCTTTGTTTATTTCTAGGTTTTTGCAACTTGTTGTACATTTTATGTTCCATTGTTAGTTATACTAGTTTTATATTGGAAAATTTATCAAACGGCTAGGAAACGAATTCATAGAAGACCGAGACCTGTAGATGTAACAGCAAATAATAATCAGGTAAATTTGTTATATTAGTTTTTATTGAGAAATCACCATCTTTGACAGTCTTTATTTGGCACAAACTTTACTGGGAGTTTTCTCCATTGTCTTCTATTCGGTCCTTTCTGTTCTCAGCTGCTAATATCCATTAACTTTGTATCTCCTTTCACACAGTTTCTTGGCTTTTTCTAATTCCAGAAAGTGGTTCACAGAAAATTACTTTACTAGTGAGCAAGCTTTCAGCCATCCACCTTACATACATGTCCCACCAATCATCTTAGTTGATTAATATTAACTTGCTTATTTATGTTTGAAGTAACTCGCAATTCGGTGTCTACTGAAAACGATACGGAGCGCGTTCAAAACCCTTAAGGGGCCCATATATAGCCCAGTCACTTATCGCTCCAATGTTTCCAGGACCCCCTTAGAGGCAAATGCGGATTTTTTTTATTATTTTTTAATTGTAGTAGGGACAATTACGAAGATTTCAAGGGGTCTTGGAGCGACAGATTTTTCAGCGGGATTCTCTTTATTTTGGGGTCACAAATAATTTCCTAAAAGTCTATAAAGCCAACTGATCGGCTATTCAAATTATGGAGGGTCAAAGGTCACCTTGTAGCTTTTAAGGAGACAATTAGCATTTGAAGGAGACAAAACTCCAAAATGGCTAAAAGTTGAACCACAGCGGAATCAGTCACTGGCGGACATCGTCATTGAACTTAATTCTATCAGATAGCAATTGCACTTTGAGGCTGCTCTTTAAAACGTTCAAGGTAAGGCATGAGATAAGTATCTTTCTCCTACATGACTGTGGCAAGAGATCTAATGCTTTGAGCCTGTTTGTGTAGGGAAGTGGACTAAGATAATCGCGCGGGTCATGGAGATGACGTAGTGCGAAAAGGAGTATTTTTTGTACTAATTCAATCCTTTTACTACTTACATGGAATATGGGATCCCATATAGGGCAAGCGTATTGCAGGATTGGGCGGACAAGGGAACCGAAAAGGGTTTTAGTAACATTGCCAAATTCTTTAGCTCCGCTCTTAATAAATCCTAATAGCTTGTTGGCTCTGGCAGCAATTTTATCATAATGCAAATTGAATTGTTGTCTAGAAAAACAGCTAAATCCCTAAGATGATCGACATGGTCAAGAACCTTGTCGTTCATATAATACTGCCGGAGCTGTATATTTTTTTCGTGAGGTGATTTAGTGACATTTAGCGATGTTGAGACGCAGTTTATTCGTTGTACACGTCTTGCAGAGCATTCAGTTTATTGAAATAACGATACATCACTAAGGGACCTTATGATGCTGTATATTTTTAAATCGTCTGCGTAAAAGAGATGTGGAATATCCTTCAGTTTTTCGGATAAATCAGAGATAAATATATTGAACAAGAGTGGGCTTAGATGACTGCCCTGGGGTACACCGGAAATCGAACCACCACCTTCCGTTAAGATAATATCTTATCCATTTAGAGGCAGCACCAGATATTCCATATTTTGAAAATTTTGTTATTAAAATATGGTGCTTAAAACGATCAAAGGCTTTGTTAAAGTCCGTATAGACAGTGTCCATTTGATGACCATTCTCTATACCAGTACTCTGTAACAGTTCAGAGGTTAGGGTCATAAGGTTTGAGGTGATTGAACGCCTTTTTTTAAATCCGTGTTGTTGCTCGTTAAGAAATGGGCCAATGACGGGAGCTATCTTGTCGAAAACAAGTTTTTCAAAAAGTTTTGGGATTGAAGAGAGAATGGCAATCCCCATATTGTTGTCCACCAAGTGCTTATCGCCTGTCTTATGGATTGGTGTAAGATAGAAATTTTTCCACAGCGATGGAAACACTCATATTGATAATGATTTATTAAATATTATTTAAAGAGGGAGTAACATTTGTTTTGAGCAGTATTTCAAGAAACTAGATAGAAGAGTTACGTAGAGATCACATATTTCTATCAAGCCAAGGTTCCGATAATTTATTCTTTTTTATAATTTTGGGGACATATTTGGCAATGATGTTGAAGATAATAGTGTAGAAGGACGACGCTACTTCGTCAGGATTATTGCTTGAAAACCAATGCTATTGAAATTTGCGTTCTTAAAGTCATATACTATTGAGCTGTTGTATGACGCAACATTGACAGAAATGGTGGTACTGACTTCAAGCACCCAAGCCGAGTGGTGAGTAGAATTGGTGAATAAATTCTCCTCATCGGGTAGGATAATTCCCTCCTCATAGGAATTAGTGAATATCAGATCCAACCATTTACCAGAAGAGTTTGGTTGCCTGATAATTTGACATAAGTCATTGCCATAAAAAGTGTCGATAAGCTTTATATCGATAGCATTTATGGCATTAATATTGGAAGAAGGCTACCTTCCTCGTCAGGGGTAAATAAAAGATTGGGACGGTTAAAATCACCCAAAACAAATATGTCGTCGTCACTGCAGAGTGAGTCGTTAGCTTCATCTAAAATATGAAGTGAATCACCATACTTAGATTCTTCAGAAAGGGGGGGTATAAATAAAGTGGCGATAACTATGTTTTTCTTGCCAATTTGATTCTAACAAAAATATGCTCAAAAAATTGTGCGTTGGTTGATATTAGTTCACAATTTGAAGGTTCCTTGACGGCTATAAGTATTCCACCTTCTCTTGAAAAACTGGTGGAGTTGTAGTCTCTATCACATGTGTAGACTGTCCAACTAGAGTCTAATATCTCCTCATTTAGGAATGTGTCATTTAACCCCGTTTCAGTGATCACGAGCACATTGAAGAGGCAACATTTTGAGTCGATGTAGAGATTCGTGATTTTACCTCTCATACCACTGCAATTGTGGTAAAAGAGTCTTATGCCGTCAGGTTGGTTAGGTTTAGGGTGAAGGGTCGAGGTGTTATTAGTCATTGGGGGAGTAACTAGTAGTTAGCGGCGATAGTATCGGTACATTTGTAGTGTCCGAACATGGGAGGCATAAGTTGCAAGATCCTTGCTTACTTGTTCGGCGGTTATTCCATATAGCTCATGATACTTAGTATAAAGTGTGAGCAAGTTATCACGATCGGTTGGTAAACCTTCCTTTTGGATCGTGATGATCAGACTGGTCCTGGTTTTGCCTTGTATACAAGTGGAGTCGGGTTTATTGTACACTAGCTAAAACCCGTTGCGTTCCGCTGCACCCCAGGTGCAAAATAAAGAGACAATTGCTTGACACTGGGTTCTCATTTGCAATGCCAGTCTTTTTCCGTATTGCAGATCCCTAGATTTATACCTAAAATTCCAGAGGTGGAGGGTGTCTTTAATTCTTATTCATTGTAGATAAATCCCACATTTCCGGTTCTCCTTGAATTTTGATCAATTCTTAACCGATATTCAGGATATGCTATGTTCAATGTTTTTCCATTTGTAGCTAGGATGTCAAGATTTTCCGTTTTGCCAACTCTTGAAAACCCACATACAGCTAACCGAGAAATGACAGCAAAATTCGTCCATCATATTGCCCTGCAATTTAGAATTTATAAGTTTCGATCATAAATTCGTTATTTGCTACCTTAGAAAATCCCAGATACAGATTTTCGATGGAGCCGGAACACTATTTGCAAATTCGTCGGGCATATTTCGCGGGCATTTTGAATTTATTCATTTTTCTTTGCAATTTTCTTAATTTGTGTGTCCGTAAGAACCTTCTACAAAGCATTAGAAATTTAAAAAAAAGATTAATCAAATCAGTAAAGTCGTTGTCAAGTTATGGCGTGACCTAGGGAAAAGGGGACTCATTTTTATATATTTGTACACTAGCAAAAAACCCGCGTGCGTTGCAACGCCTTTAAATAAAAAAAGACTACGTGTGCGCAGTCCATGGTAGGAAAAAAGTATAAAGAGGTAAAAGAACAAATCTTCAAAAATTTATTTTGAATAGGTACCTATTAAAATACTTTTTTTAAAATTTGATGTTAAGCGACTCCTATCGAAAGACGTACAATAGACAACTGGGCAAGCATATCAAACTGAAATTAGCCGGCGTGGACCGGACTTAACCGAAATTATTTTTTTATAATTTTTCAAAATTGCTCTTATAACAACACTTTTATTTTAATGCCTCTCTATAGACAATGTTTTGCGTTTTATTGTTTGGGGCATAATTTATTAAGTTTGTTGAGTTGCTGACTCGAGAGCATGTAACGTATAGTTGTCCATGAGTAAAGCAATTTTTACTTTAAATCAATTCCCACTTTTCCTAATGTTTGGCCCTGAGACTTATTAATCGTCATCGCGAAACATAAGGTAACAGGGAAGTGTAAGCGTTTGAATTTAAAGGGATAATTACTCGGAATTTTAGGTATCCTAGGTATAAGCACATTTTCGCCTTTCCCACAACCCGTTAAAATTGTAGCTTCAATTAAATTCTTGTGTAATGCGACAATTCTCAATCTAGTACCATTGCACAATTTTGGTGGATTTAAATTACGGAGTAAAAGAACGGGTACATTCACTTTAAGATGTATTTCATGTGCAGGAAGACCAGGGACTGTTATACTATTTAAAAACTCCACAGGATAATGTACTGCATCGTCCAGTACACAAACCGAGTCTATTGAGCTATATGTAGTTAGAGCACCAGGAATTTTGTCTAAAATTATTTTGTTAAGGAGGGCCACTTCTTCAATTTTAGGAGCCAGAATGGCCCTTTCGCAGAACCACGAATCTTCTTTTGAATTAATGTCTGCTACATCTTCATAGATTTCTTTAATCAATGTTTCGGTATGCGTAAGGACTTCGCAAAGAGTAGGCGGAAATACGATTTCATGATTATTGTTTATTTCAGGAAATTTTCCCTCACCAAATTATGCAAAAAAAAACAAAACTTGCGATTTCGCCCTTTTCATAGGTTTTTATAAATCCGCTTCACTTGTTTCTGCTCCTTTTTTCCACTTTTCACTTTTAACCGTATATGTACTAATTACGTACTGAAAATTATGCAAAAAAGGAACAAAACTTGGGTTTTCGCCCTTTTCGTAAGTTTTTTTAAATCCACTTCACTAATCTTTTTTCCACTTTTCACTCTTAACCATCAAAACTTCCTTTTGATCAATTTAAATCTTTTCACTTTTTTCTTTTTTCTTTAAAACAACAAAACTATCAATTTTTGTAAATCTTCACTATTTTTTAAACATTTAAGTTTTCGTTTTTCCGCTTTATCTTCTTTTTCACTTCACATAGTCTAGAGAAAATCCCATTGGAAATGTTATTGAAGCTTTTTTAATAATCTACCGATCGAAAGATGGCCCTCTATTTGAGGTAAAATTAGCCATCAAACTTCTATTTCGAATTTGTCGCATCTTCCAAATTCTAAAGTGAATTATAATTTATTTTAATTTATGCCTTTTTCACTATTCTATTTTTATTTATTTGTTAAAAGTTTTCATGAATAATAACATATTCTTGTTCTTCTTTAGAGAAATTTGAGCAATTTTTGGTTATTGGTTAAAATAATGAGCAACTTTTTGGTTACTATAGAGACTTGGGTAAAATATGAAACCTAATCTCACAACCGACTTTTCATATGTAAACAAAAATATTCCTCCACCAACCCTCTCGCCAACGAAGTAAAAGTTATTAATAATTTCTTTTAGGGACTAAATATTAGAAATTTAAATAGCCTATAATCTATGTTAGGTTATTTTTGATATATTTGGAGAAAATTAATATAATCAGTGCAGGACTTTTTGCGTTTATCCCGGACAAACAGACGGAATGACAGCGGGCTCTGCTTTATTTATATACATAGATGTGTAAGCAAGGAACAGCCTTAGACTATCGAAAACTTTTCTTTCTCGTAATCAAGATAGGAAATATCGATTCTTCCGAAATTAGAGTGTTTTTAACAACCGGTAGCTGGCCTTGCATAATATAATGCACCTTCTCACACTGCCTGCATTCGTCACTAAAAAAATTTGGCCAAAAATTCGAGTCATATCGTTCCCAACTCGTTAACTCCGTCTGAATTCTGACTATTTCCAAATCCCAAAATACCGCTCCGAAGACTGAACTTTACACACATTTTAAAACTTGGAACATACACTTTTTTATATGAAAGTAAGCAAAGGTATTTCATTAACTACCGAAGCTATTGGCATGAAGTTTGACAATGCCACCAACCAGAACCAACACTAAGAAAAACATAATCGTTTGGATGGGCCTGCGAGATTAATAACCAATTTGACTTCATTAACAACCTCACCAAAACCAAAAATTTAACCAAGTACATCAACTTAAAAGTAAATGCTGTAAACATTACTTTAAAAAATTGAATTTTAATTTTACATCCAGTCATTAACAACATTATCCTTATACCATGTAACTTTGCAACAATATTTCTTGAATTAATTGACTTGAGATTTCCTAAAGTACGGGCAAACAATTTCTTGCGTATGAATGCCCAACCTGCAAAATTACCTCCGAAGTAGGAACAAAGCTAATAAGCAATAAGGTAAAGTCAATGGTTAAGAGCACATCCAGCCAAGATCTACTCCAACGAGCCCGTCATTACGTTCGTTGCTAATTATTTGCCCAAGTGAAATCACAAATCTCAAATTAGAATTCATTAAAATAGAATCTCTCAAAATAACTTGAAGATATAGATGAAATTTATTCAAATGGCATCCTTACAGTTGCTTAGCAAAAAGCCAGGGCACTCGAATATTGCCAAAACACATTTGCAAATGTTCCCTGGTTAAGGCAGGATAGAGCTCCGGCATTATGACGGGAAAGTGGTTACAGCTATTATTTAAAACTGCTTACCAGGGAAATTGCCCTAAACGCAGATACCCCAATTGTGGGCAAGAACTACACAATTAACACCAAACCAGAATTCTCGAGGACAAGAGCATTCTGCCAACCGAATTACCTCGCTCTCATGACCATATTTCACTATCAACTGTGGGCAGCCATAAGTTCCTGATTCCAATGTATATTGTCTGCCAGGATCAAGTGACCTCAGGGACTACAAGGAGCACAACAAAGTTTTTCCTCCTGGTGTCGCTCCCTTACGGGGGTCGACCTTTTGCCACTCCCGCCGGGATGAATGGCACAAGGATCCTAAATTTAGAGCAATGAAGTAGTACTTGTCCTTACTATGGAGCTATGTAACTCTGTATATATTATAATAACATATGCTTCTCCAGCTATGTCGTTGTGTGTAAATAAGTGAGGTTATTTGCACACTTGACGGTCTCGCTTCCCCTTCCTGGTTTCCATTTTCTTCCTGCACCAATACTAGGGCACACGCAAGTGCTTCATATTTGTGGCATTTATTAAAATTTCATTTTACAGGACATATTTCAGCTGCTAGATAAGGATCCGTATTTAAAGGAAACAATGAAAAACAAAGCTTTTACCCGAAATGAATTTTCATGCTGATAAAGGCGTGAATTAATATCAAGGACTACAGTGAAAATTACGCTTTCCACTTTCCCAATTATGAACTGATAATGAATTTTCTGAAAAAAGTTAAGGAAAAAGAAAAGGAAGGAATTAGGATAACTAAATACTGGTAAATTTTAGTTAATAAGGGTTAAAGTGGCTAATTAGAGGAAGAAAGGTCAGAACATGCTTAACAGATGTTAGGGGAATAATTATGACTTTAGATTTCGGTGAACAAATTATTGATGTTAGTTCACAATTTATTTATATCTTACACTACTTCTAGAGCAGGGGGGGCCAACCCGCAGGCCGCATACCATCCTTCGCGAGAAGTTGTGTGGCCCGGGAGATTCAACAAGATTTAGCAAAATATTTTGTACTAGAAAAAAAGCCAGCTATGAGCAATGATTAAACTTCACCGCCTGCCATAAAGGATTAGCTCTCGGGGTGCACCGAGTAGCCGGGTTGATGGTTGTAATGAATTGATTGACTTTCTAGGTTTCGTAAACACACAAAAGATTACGTTAACATTGAAGTAGTATGTTTTGTAATTTGTAATGTTGGGGACAAAAACTTGCGAAAATTAGTGCAATTTTCAACTGCGAATCATTTCTTTTTGAGAATAGAATTTACGAAAAATGAATATCGCGCCACCTTGTCTGACGAAAACTTGCACCACCAATTACATTGCATTTCGCCTGGTCTGTTACAATGCCCATACCTCGTGTATTGCCTATTTAAACTCATATTCTCAACTCCGACCTCACGGTACCAAAGTTTCCCGCGACTTGGAAGCATATTTTAATAATATCTATTCCCAAGTGCCCTTCTACTACCATTCCCTCCGATTTTCGGCCTATCAATATTCTTCATTTCGGGCAAAGCTGATGGCTACTTAAATGATTGCGTATTGTGAGCGATTCAAACTTATAAGTAAAAATATGACAATCTGGTTTTCGTAAACATCACAGCCTACAATCATGTCCTGCTTCTGCGAAGACTGTCCTCACAAGCACATTCTGTTCTTTCTGCTGTTAAACTTTTGCAAAGTTTCTTATCTAATCGCTTTCAAAAGATGAAACTACATGGCTAAAGCTCCTCAAGTTCCCTACTTTACGCTGGAGCCCGCAAGGCTCCATTCTTGAGCCGCTTTTATTCAGTACTAACTGGAACTCGGTGCCGCCTCGCTGCACCCATAAGCCAATAGTATGGCGGGCGCCAAAAAAATTGGCAATTTCATAATCGCTTTTTCCATGGGCAGTTAGAGTCTCAAATCCTACCACGAAAGTACATTCGAAAATAAAAGTTTCACTCCGTAAAACGATCTCACCCGCTCATATCACAATTCAACGGTCTCACTACCAAGCTTGTCAACCTGACATTTTTGATTCCGAAAAATAAAATAACAAAAGGTTCTGCTATGGATTGGAATTTCTTCATTTCCAAGGTCCAAAAATTGTTTTGAAAATATAACAGCCAAAGTTGAACGAAAATACCCTGCAAGTAGTGCCAGAGTGCATCCCATCGGTTAGTTTTTCCCCATAAATCTCGCAAAGTCTTATCAAGTGCTTCGAGCAATTCGGCCATGGTGCATTCGTCCCAAATTATAATTTTGCACTTTTAAAGGACTGTGGCAATGCGGCAGTTTTTGCTGATCTTACATGCAGGTGCTTCTATCTTGCTCAAATTCAATGAGAGCTTGGGTGCTGGCTGAGTGCACTTGTACGTCCACCATCAACCATCAAGTAGCGTTAATGACATTCCCGATGATGTCATTGCGAATGCAACCTCATTCTGCATTCAAGTTGACGCCAAAATCAAACTGATAAGACATTTTTTGCCTGTAGTATCAAGGAAAAAATTCCGCTATTTCCTTTGTCTTGCCTAAGATTCCACGAAATGTTTTAGCTGATTTACGTTGAATTTCTGTTCTCGCACCAGCTCTCTGTTTTGAACTCCATTTCTACCTCGTGTCGATTTTGAACTTTGTTGTTGATTGATATTCATAAGTCTTCAATCAGTATTAAAGCTTCATTGAAAATTTCGACAGAATAATCACAGTTGCGTATGCATATAATAGACTTAACACTATGAGTGGCGGCATGATAAAGGTAAGTAATTTTTTTTTTTTTTTTTATGTGATAGTCTAAGCTCAGGTGTCACCCTTTGTACTACTAGTACGTCATGTTGGCTTGATAAAGAGTATTTTGTCCGTAAGAAATATGAAATAAAAAATATGTGCGATGCAATGATCTTGACGTGATAGTTTCATGCTTTTATTTTATCATTTTCAACATCACCGACAAATAAGTACCCAAAATTATAAAACGGGATAGAGTGTCGGAACCATGGCTGGATAGAGATACTAGATCCCTACGTAACCAAAGAAATAAATTATATAACATGATCAAAAATAACACATATGTAAACGAGCGATTGAACTCCGAATACATTAGACTAGCCTCAGAATTTGCTGGTAGGTCCCGCGAGGCCTACTCTGCATATATTAATTCAGTTGGTGATAGTATCATAAGTGATCCCAAAAAATTCTTTGATTACGTTAACATTAAACGGAAGACTTCTGGCTACCCATCAACAATGACGAATGGTAGAGCCCACACCTCATGCCCCCGAGTAATTTGTAGCATGTTTGCTGATAGGTTTGCTGAAATTTATAGCCCCTTGTCCAGCGCAACACACGATGTAACTGACTCGCACACTGACACTTCCCTGATAACCGGTATATCCCTTTCTGTTGATGAGATCTTGGCGGGTCTGAACAATCTTGATATCAAAAAAGGTAATGGTCCCGTCCCGACAATCTCCCTCCTATTTTCCTGCAGCGCTGCTCGCAACATATCCCGTTTCCTCTTTATCTCATCTTCAACAAATCTTTATCGTTAGGAAAGTTTCCCAAGCTGTGGAAGAAATCCTACCTAACGCCAATCTATAAATCCGGTGACAAGCACTCGGTAGACAACTATAGGGGCATTGCCATTTTATCATCAATTCCTAAGCTTTTTGAAAAACTTGTTCATGACAAGATTGCTCCTCTTATCGATCCATACCTAAACGAACAACAACATGGTTTTCGGAAAGAATGTTCAACAACTTCTAACCTTTTGGTCCTTATCTCCGAATTGCTATGCGGTATGGAGAGCGGCCATCAATTGGATGCTGTGTACACTGATTTCAGCAAGGCCTTCGATCGAGTGGACCACGCCATCCTAATCGCAAAATTATGAATATGATGTTTGGAATATCAGGTTCTGCCTTGGAATGGTTAATATCATATCTGAACGGAAGAACACAGGTTATCAGATTCCAAGGATCTCTATCTAATGAGATCGAAGTAACCTCTGGCGTTCTTCAGGGTAGTCATATCGGTCCCCTACTCTTCAATATTTTCATCTCCGATCTTTCCGAAAAATTAGCAAATATTCCACATCTCTTTTACGCGGATGACCTCAAAATTTATAGTGTCATTAAGACCCAAACTGATGCTTCCTTCTGGCAGACAAAACTCAATGCCCTACACGACTGGTGCACCATGAACAAACTGCAACTTAACACCAGCAAATGTCATGCAATTACCTTCTCCCGCTTAAAAAACACACAGAACCATAACTATTATCTCAATGGCATAATGTTGAATCAGGTTGACCATATCGTAGATTTAGGCGTCGTCCTAGACAAAAAACTCAATTTCAACCTGCATTACGATAATATAATTGCCAGAGCCAACAAACTTCTTGGTTTCATCAAGAGGAGATCCAAAGAATTTGGTAATGTATGGGTCACAAAAACACTCTTCTGTTCTTTAGTCCGCCCTATCCTGGAATATGCGTGTCCTATCTCTGATCCTATATTCCAAGTGAGCAGCAAGAGGATCGAATCCATTCAAAAGAGAATTCTTCTTTTTGCCCTGAGACATCTACACAACCCCCATGACTACCAAACCCTGCCGCACTACTTGGACAGGCTCAAAGTGCTTGATCTCATGCCGCTGTCTAGCAGGAGGACACTGCTCATATCTTGCGTTGCCTTTGACGTCCTAAGTGGAAAGCTTAAAGTGCAGTTTCTGTCGGACAGAATCAAATTGGATGATGTAGTCCGACACACACGACACACTAAACTACTTAGGGAATATCCACACCGCACCGATTACGCAAGGAACGAGCCCGTCAACAGATGCTGTATGGTTTTTAATAGCCATAGCTCCTCTTTCTCCCCTTCCCTCAACAAGGCATCCTAAAAAAAATACTCAAATCCCTACTAACATAACCCCTCTGACAATAGTAGGTTTTTAGTAGCTGTCAGTAGTATATATAAAAGACTGTACACTATGTTTTTAATCTAAGTATATATGTATACCTAGTTTAAGTGTGCCTTGTTTGGCGAATTAATAAATAAATTTATTTTATGTTGAAAAATAGGGCTCAAAAAAAAGTAAAATCGTTGAACATCCCATTATTGAATTTGTCGACTTTTTTGCTTCGAGACCTTTTATAAGCCATATTTCAATCCAACCGCGTCCTTCACGAAACATTCGTAAATCACCTCCGATCAATCTGAAGCTTTGGGAATCGTTTTTTTTTTTTTTTTTTTTTCAGAAAAAAACCAAAACAAAATGGATATCAGTTCTTTAGCAGTAATTTGAAGAGTATCTCCCATACAAAAGTTTCGGATCTCGGTGTATCAGTACACTACAGGTATACTCGCCGTACCCGAAAACCTCTATATTTACAAAATTTCTTGCCAATCGGATGAAAGGCTTCGGAGTCTAAAAAACATTTACACATAGACACACAGACAAACTTTCAGTTTTATATATAGTTTATAAATTATAGCCTATATGTTATTCTGATGTATGAGCTATGTTATAGTAAAGTTTCATTAAAATCCATTCAGTTGTATTTTGTGCGAAAGAGTAACAAAATACAAATATATTATATTATACTTTCGCGTTTATAATATAATAGCTTTATTCCTCCACGCCAAGAGATGAAATACATACAGTGAGCATCAATATAAAGTTAACACAAAAGGCTCAACAACAAAAATACACTAAAAAATCCACGTTTTTACCTCCTCAAAAAAAATCGGAGGAGGCTACACGACCCCTTAAAATCTTCGTAACAGTCTCTACTACAATTAAAAAATAATTTAAAAATTCGCATTTGCCTCTAAGGGGGTCCTGGAGGCTCCCTAAAAGGCTCAAAATAAAATAAAGGGGAATTTGTGTTAACTTTATATTGATGCTCACTGTATGTGTGTGAAGAAGCTTCCTGTTGACTTGCCTCATGTACCCTACCGGTCGACAATAAATTTGCAGCAGCTAAGTCCTTCGAAATCGCGTTCACTGTAAGTAAAACCTATGAACTAATGTCTAAACTTCGTAACCAGCCTTTCCTATCTCTATCTATCCCTCTCTCTCGATTCTTCCTGCGCCCATAACGTTGAAGTAGCGTGCAACGATTGTGTACCTGCACCTTACCCGGGGGCTAGAGGATCAATTTTTCCATTAGAATATTTCATTGCAGTAAGAAAATTGATCGTTGAGCCCCTGCTGCAATATACAATGCAGAGGGCTAGACTATCAATTTTACTACTGCAATGCAATATTGCAATTGAAAAAATTGACCGTCTAGCCCCGGGTTACTCGAACTCCGTTTTAGGTTGCTCTCTGGCTCGATTGCATTGACCGAGTTTACAAGCCACTAGTCGGCGAATTCGCTAGATGCTAATAATTTAGCCCAGTGTCATTATGTTGACTCTATTGATGAGCAAAAATGGTCTTGTTCTTGCAGTCTTGTCTTGTTCTTGCACATTTATCAAGAACAAGAATAATAATTAGTTATGCTTGCAAGAACAAGAACAAGACAGACTGAACAAGAACAAGACAACAACAAGACTAGATTAGTCTTGTCTTGTTCTTGCGTTTGCTCATCACTATTGTTAACTAGCTAACTAGCATATTGTAAACAATCTGCGGAGAAAATTGAAAGCCGAACTTCTTTACTCGCTGGTCTCTGGTGTGTGGGCTTCATCACACTTGCTACTGAGCGAGTGGAAAGTTTTGAGTGTCATCGTCGCAATCGTAGTAGCTGACTCTAAACTCACCGTTTAATATCTTCTAAACTTACCGGCTATTAGCTTGTAAACTTGCTCAATGTAATCGAGCCTTAAGTAACTATCGTGAGTATAGGCTACTGCGACTGTTTCACGATATTATACAGGAGCGCAAACCGGTTTGTGCAGCTGTTGCAATTCCTTAGAATTAATAATTCAATAATTAGTTTCCGCACGTTAATTTCTAGCTTTGTCTTCGCAACGCAACTTTGGACTAATCTGGTGTTATAGGAATAGGACTACCGTGTAGGCAGTAGAGCGTTTATTCGGATGTCGGATGACATAATTCCCCACGTCTAAAGTCATTTGAATACGCTTTTATTAGCTTCACTTGTATGTTAGGTTAGGTTGAAATGGCTGCCCCCACCAGGGGGCCCACTTAGGCACGCCATTGGGCCCATTGTGATGCCATTCTGGTATTGGGACATAGTTCAGGCCATTTCAAGCCATTTCGAGCTTTTAATAAAGCGACAGAGTCTAGAGACACCAATATTTTGCAGCTCGCTCAATCCATCAAGGAAAGGTGAGCCAAGTAAGGTCCCTCTTTTCCTTGCTAGGGCGGGACATGTACAGAGAAGATGGGAGACAGTTTCTTCCTCTTCTTCATTACCACAACTTCTACATAAGTCGTTGTGGGGGAGTCCTAATCTTTCGGCGTGTGGGCCGAAGGGACAGTGACCAGTCAGCACCCTTACCACGTGGCTTATCTCTTTTTTGTTCAACTGAACCAGAGATTTTGAACGCTTTGCGTCCAAAGTTGGCCACATTGCATGAAGAGTGCGACAAACAGTTGCTGTGGTCCATCTCAGCCCGGCTCGAGCTAAGCTGATTTTTCTCACAGCTAGTTTATAGGTGGCTAAGGGCATTCCCATTCGGGTTAAGTGAGGTGTCCTTTCCACTTCGGTTCCCTGTCTAGCAAGCTCATCTGCCCTACAGTTTCCCCTAATCCCACTGTGTCCAGGAACCCAACACAGTGTTATATCAAACTGAGTGGCAGTCTCACACAGAGACCTGCGGCAGTTCAGAAGAGTCGTGGATGTTGTGACGACAAAATTAAGAGCCTTGAGGGCCGCCTGGCTATCCGATAGAATACATATATTCTTATGAGATATATTATTTATCTTCAACCATTCGAGAGCCTCCCAGATCGCAGTGACTTCTGCTTGGAAGACGCTGCAGTGGTCGGGTAGACGAAGAGAGGTATTTATATTTAATGCCTCGGAAAAGATACCAGAGCCTACATTATTCCCAATTTTTGAGCCATCTGTGAAGATACATAACGACCCAGTTGGGATAACACCATCTGTCCAGTCATCTCTGGCCGGGATGATGGTATTGAAACCTTTATCCAAGGTCCACGTAGGTGTAGTATAATCTAGGTTGTTCGCAGTGGTGGCGAACTTCCTAAGGATGGATGAATGGCCATATGAGTATGGAGTCCATCCAAGAGAAGCCTTTGTCCTGGCAGCCGTCCAGGCTGCCATTTGCTCAGCGTGTATATCCAAAGGGGTAAGATGCAATAAGACATCCAGCGCAGCTGTAGGGGTGCTTCTCATTGCACCACTGATACACAGCTCAGCTGTTCTTTGGACCCTTTCCAGTATCTTACGATACGTAATCTTCTGTAATGCAGTCCACCATACCGATATGCCATGCATAAGTATAGGTCTGATTACGGCTGTGTAGAGCCAGTGAACGATGCGGGGTTTAAGGCCCCAGTTGACTCCGATCGTTCTCTGGCATAAGAAGAGAGCTGTTTTGGCCTTATTTGCGCTTTCTAAAAGATTCGGCCTCCACGTTAGTGTCCTATCGAGTATGAGACCTAAAAATTTCGCATCCTCCTTTAGATGCAGTGTTTCGTTGCAAAGTCTTAAAGAAGGAAAATTGGGAAGTCTATGCTTCTTTGTAAAGAGCACTACTTCAGTCTTGGCTGGGTTGACGCCTAGACCCTTTGTAGTGGCCCAATGAGAAAGAGTATTCAATGCTTGTTGCATTATATCTCTTATAGTTGAGATGTACTTGCCGGTCACCACCAGCACAATATCATCAGCATAGGCCACCGTGGTGCACCCAGCTCCTTCAAAGTTATCAGTATTTCATTGACTGTCATGTTCCAAAGGAGCGGCGATAAGACCCCACCTTGTGGTGTGCCTCTTTTGACCCGTCTGACTTCTTCCGAAAGCCCCAGGCTAGACTTTATGACCCTGCACCCTAGCAGCTGATCAATAAAGGACCTGGAGCACCCATCAACATTCAGACGCTGGAGTGCCCTCGTGACCGCAGAAGGTTCAACGTTGTTGAACGCACCTTCAATATCTAAGAAAGCAGCCAACGTGAATTCCTTGAATTCAAGGGATCTTTCGATGACCGCTACCAAGGAGTGGAGAGCAGTGTCTACTGATTTACCTTTCGTGTAGGCATGCTGCGAGGGAGAAAGCAGTTTTTTATCAATGCTTTGCTAAACATGGATCTCCACAAGTCTTTCTAGTATCTTGAGGAGAAAGGATGTGAGACATATAGGTCTCAAGTCTTTTGGATTGTGGTAGGAGATTTTACCCGCTTTCGGAATGAAAGCTACCTTCGCTACTCTCCAGGATGTTGGAATGTAGCTTAGGCTAAGGGAGCTCCTATAGATGGCTGCGAGCCAATTCAGAATTAGATCACTGACTTTCTGAATTTCAATGGGATAAATTCCATCTGGTCCCGGTGTTTTATAAGGCATGAAACCTTCTATGGACCACAGGAGTAAATCCCTGTTTATCAATCTGTCAATGGTGCCTAAATTAGCTTCACTTGTAGCTTCACTTGTATCTATGTAATAAAATCTTGGAAGTTAAATCTGACTCACTTCCCGGTTTCCGATTGAGCTGAAATTTTGCATACACTTTTAGTTTGGATGACAATGCAATCTGAGGGTGGTTTCAAAATGACAAACGAGTTTTGCACTTGTTCTCTGGCCCCCTAACATGGGTGTCAAATGAAAGGGTGACAGGTAGAATACAATTAGCTGTGTGGCTTCTTTACAAATTCAAAATGGAAGCCAACAACAACTTGCGGAAGACTTATAATAGACTAAAAAGTAAAAAAATATAACCAATCAATTTAAAATTTTGCATACATTCGCAGTTCACATGATAATTAGGATGTATACATGAATAGTTGAGGTAGAGTTGAAAATAAAAAAACACTACACGTTACAAAGAATCACAAATAAAACACAGATGCTGCTGCCAACAACTTACCTACTGTACTCATGTCTGTATGCATAATTACAAATCAGCTCAGGTAGCAGAGCTGAGTCGAGTTTAGTCGACCCTATCTCAACTCGACTCCTCTCTAAAATAAAGGCGTATTTTTAAGTTTTTTAAACTATTAATTTTTTTTTATATCCTAGACTGAAAAAAAGTAAATATAAAACTCTTTAAAAGAAATATCTTTAAAAGATTCGTTATTAAATCAAGCGATTTAGGATTGTTCAAGGTGATTATAACAATCCGGTCGCATACCAGTTAATGTAAATTCTATACCACATATACAAACGTGTACATACAATTTAAATCTTCACTGTTCCCGTCTGATCTCTTTGAATTTAACCAATTTTGTGATTTTGTTTCCAATAAACCGGTATTCATTGCTTATATAATAAAATTAATCCCAGGAGTTCTGAAATATTTTTACATTTTCATAAAAACTACAAAGAGAGATAAATTCTCTAGTGGCAAATGAAAGAAAAAGGAAACATTCTATTTTTTTTTTCTGTGGTATTTCAGAAGTTCCATGGCTATCCCTTTTAAGCTGTATTACATCTTTCGCATGAATGACAGTTCGTGGAAGGGACCAGAGAACCTCTTATCGTACTACCACAAATACAGGCGGCTTCATTGCCGTCATGAAATAACCAAAGCCGAAAACTTTCAAACACAAAAGAGAAGAAAATTTTTAAATATTTTATCAGATAAAAAAGATACCCTTAACATTCCGAAAAGCTACTTTCTTCTTTCTATGTCCTCTGTTTGATGAAGTCCTTGAAATGACAGAAAAACAATTTTTCAGCATGTAAAGGAAATTCACATGCAGACAAATGATCGGATAGGCTGCCAGGATAAAAACATAATCGTGTCCCTGACTTTTCTTCATTTTTTTTATATATACTTAACATATTTTTTCTTCTTGTTGCTGTAAATGTGATAAGGCCAAATTTGGATAAAAAAAACGTCATTCAACACGTGCCACTCACTTGGGTTGAACGAGGTCACGAGCGTTCTACTCCTGCCTATCTATGGATTCCATTCAAACAGATGTCAAAATCCGTTTCCGCCTAGTTGTTGAATAAGTTAAGATGATGATACCTTCAGCCCTCCAAGCTGTGGATGATATCGCATTCATCCGAATGGAAGGACATAAAAAATCGATTTTGCAATAGTTTCAGGGATTCGAGCTCGGAAGCGAAAGCACCTGCTCTTCTACTCGCAGCAAAAGTATGAAAGTTAATGTCATAATTTTATGCGCTCTCGGCATACCTTTTGCCTTGAGTGGCATAATGTCGTCTACTAGGACACCGTGACACACTCAGCAAATCCGGAAGCAATTAGAAATTTCTGCAGTGATTTTAGAAGGAAACTTATTTTTCATTACCTTCACCTGTTTCTACTAACACCTTTATTATTCAGAATGCGACACGTGCGAGGTGTTAGTGAAAACTAGATTATAGTTTTTTCCATTAAATTCCATGCGAAATTGTTACGTTTCAAAGCGATCTTACTGATAGTAGAATGGAAACCTCAGCGGCCTAGGGAGATAGCACGAACAAAAAGCCAAATGCCAAACAAATATTAAATGGCGAAACTCTTTGTGATGCACTTGCGAAAAGTTATCAAAGGTGCTATTTAAGTTAATGAGCATTTCAACATGCAATGACGTTGTCGCCTCAAGCCGGTTTCATTAGTTAATTAGTACTTTGATGCTCCTAGTTGAATCGTTTCAATAGATTTATCTTTCGATGGCTCCGCGTGCGTATGTATGAATATCCGTTGCGTCGACGTTACCACGAAAACTAATTTCAAACTACTTTGTTTCAATTCTGCTCCTTTAATAACCTTGGGACATAGGGCGGAAACAGTTGCCCTCCAGGCGACTCTGTTTTGTGCGATAGCTCTTGGCTCCGTTCAGGATCTCCCAGTTATTGTGGTCTCGTCAGTGGCGGTTCGTAAAGTTCAGGATAAGGGAAGCAATGCAAAAAGCGAACGATAAAAGTAAAAGTATCGAAGGCTTTATTAACTAAAAAAACTGAAAAAACATAGTGGAGTCAGATAAACAAACATATGGAATTGTTTCCAATCTAAAAAAAATGTTTGGAACATGCTAGTTATATCGAATACTATACGAAATGGACATTTTCTACCTCTAGCAACCGCCGCTATGTAAGTTATCGGCCATTTTGAAAAATTTTTTAAACTTAAAAAAAGTGAAAAAATCGAATTCAAAGTCGTGAATTTTTGCATTTTGTCGAAATACAGTGGTGTTCAATAAAATAGCAGTGATAAGAGAATTAGTAAAAAATCGTTATATTTTACTTGTACAAATTAGAAATCAAAACGAAATGTGGAGGAATATCTTGTTGTCAGATGAATCAAAGATAGTCCTCCACGACTTAGGTGCAGCTCCAAATCATTTGCGACGCCTTGCAGAGAAAGCAAACCATCCACAATACACCTAGTCAAGATTGTTAAATTTGGTGAAGCCAAAGTGATGGTCTGGGGCTGATTTTCATGGTACGGGTCCTATTGTTCGCGTAGAAGGCAAAATGAATGCTGCCGATTATGTCAACATCCTTCAAAACCATATGGTTAAATGGGGTTTCCAAACAGACAATGACGCAAAGCACACATCCAGTAAGGCTATTTCAATCTTGTTTCTTACAGCAACATAAGAAAAATTTATGCATATCTTTTTATTTTTTATGGAAATTTGAATTTGATTTTGTTTCCTTATTATCAAAGAGTTAGTATGGGTACAATTTGCAAAAATTGGTGTTTTTTTGTAAATTACGTAAGATTTTCCTACTACTGCTATTTTATTGAACACCACTGTAGTTTCACTTCTAGCGGGCGTTTTGCGCCTTTTTTCAAATTCTGTTGAAAATTAAAGCGTCCAAAGAAAAGCTGTTAAACTATAATAAGCCAAAATCTAAAAAGATAGTAATAATAAAACCCTATTGTAACCTTCACCTACCATCATTACATTCTTCTTGCAAAAAAACACTTCAGGCAACCCGTACTCAAAAATGCATTTCATAAAAATATTCTCTATCCTTTAAATCAATGATACTCAACCTTTTTTGTCTTCGGGCCATACACATATTTGTAAAGCTACGCGGGCCGCAACACCATACTGGTATGACGAAAAAAAATCATGAATCCCCCCTCACCCAATTTTTTTGGAAAACAATTTGAGATTTTAAAAATTATAAACTGAAACAGAATAATAATGGTACATATCACTTACCATTACCAGCATAAGGTGCGTTCAAAAATAGTAAATTAAAACTCAAAAGTAGCATGTATCCGACCGTTTATTTCAAATTTAGTGTGATTTTATTTTCGCCCTGCAAGCCACGATTGAGCGCATTAAGTTTTTCTGTGATATCACACAGAAAAGCTAAAAGACACCACCATCCGTCATTATTAAGTTGGCTGTAAATTTTATTATTTTGCTTTAAAAACAAAATAATTTCATGCCTCAAAGAATAAAACCGTTCCAGAACTTTCCCTCGGCTTAGCCATCTCACCGAGGTATGTAAAAGTACGTCACTATAATTACTGTTCAATTCTTCCAAAAGACTTTTGAATGTCCTGTGGTTCAGTTCATGTGCTATACTTATTACAGTCTTCATTACGGCGTCTATTTCGGCAATGGTTATACGTGCTGCTAAGTTCTCTTTGTGTATGATGCAGTGCAAAGATAAGAGATTTCTTAAATTATATTTCTTTTTCAGCAAAGTAACAAATCCTTTTTCGGGTCCGACCATTGAAGGACATCCATCCGTGCACACACAAACCAATTTTATTATATCAATATCATTGTTTTCCAAAAATGAACTGATAGTATTGAGATAGTCCGTGCCTCTGGTTTGATTTTTCATAGGAAGAAATTTCAAAAAATCTTCGTGAACTGAATTTTGTTGGGTACAATATCTAACAAAAACGGAGCATTGTGATGTTGCTGAAATATCGGTGCTAGAATCAAAAGCCAAACTAAAATATTTGCATTTTTTCATATCTTCTATGATGCGATTAAATATGTGTTTTGCAATATCTTCAATGCGTCGAGCAAAGGTAGAATCAGAGAGCTGCATACTTTTGATCTGAGATATTATTTGATTTTTATTGCTAAATTTATCAAATAATACGTTGGAAGCACTGAGGAAACATTCTTTCACAACCTCTGCGTCAGTAAATGGTTTCATATATTTACCAAGTATGTAACAAATTTCATACGACGCTCTTGTCACCGCTGCGTCATGTGATACCGCTGTTGATATAATATTTTGTTGATGTTGTAAAGACTTCTTGAAGAATGTTAACTTTTTTCACGTCTTATTAAAGAGCCACGAGGAAAAGTATCATTAAATGTTTTGTGCTTCGTGGTATAATGACGAAGAATGTTATATTTTTTTAATATAACACTGCCACGACAGATCAAGCATGTGGTCGAACCATGTTTATTTGCAACAACGAAATATTCTTCTTCCCATATGCCTTGAAACACTTTATTTTCGTCGGACATTTTTCGATTGCATTTCGAAGACACTCCCGCCATTATGGGTAATTAAATTATTACAAAACAATATTTTATAATTCAGCAAGAAATGCTATTTTATCCCTCTTCCACGTAATGTTTACTTGAAAAAAAAAATCACAACGCTGTCTTTGAAGCTGTCAAACATTTATGTGTTGCCAGATCTGATGTTGACACAACAACAACAATCCTCTTTGGGTGTTATTATGATCTCCGTTACACGATTGAATTTCTTGCCGCGAGTGTCTTGCCAACAATTTGAAAAATTCACGAATTTTCTCGCTGCGATAAGTGATAAATTTATCGTGTAGTAGTGGTCTATCTGTACGTCAAAGTCGAAATTAATCTCAAGATATACGAAATACCAGATTTTGTAAATTATGTCCCTTTATAATAAATGTGTTTAGGGCCGCACAAAAAAGCTTGGCGGGCCGCATGCAGCAGGGCGGGCTGCAGGTTGAGTATGGTTGCTTTAAATCATCATTAAAGGCAATCATAAAAATATAATGGAAGCTACAAAGTTAGAGGTCCCGCCAAAAGAGTTGATGCCGGAGCGCGCAGCTGGGGAAATTAAAGCTGCACACAAATAAAAATTGCGCACATGTTGATAAGAAATGCGCTTATGTATTTTCAAATTTCCCCTTCGAAATTTGTTGCGACTAGGCTAAGAGACGGGAACGGCATGCGGGGATTCTACTGCGCATGGAAAACGCGACTTTCTCGGCATCAACTCTTTTGGCGGGACCTCTATCAGCTAATATTCAAAACACACCGCCTGCCACCCCACTAGAATAAATAATAGATAAAGAGAAACTTCATCTATCCTCGATCTCTTTTTTCTTGACTCAATCTACAAACGAAAATTCAAATTTTAAGAAGACTCAAAAACAAAATTACGAAGCAAAATTTTAAGAGCAAATTTAATATTGCTCGAAGCCAGAACAGAATACCAGAAAAAGAAACCAAGAAAACAAAGAGAATATGGTGGATACAGAAAATTTCTCTATCTTCGACTTCTCAATTCTCTCTGTTCGGTTCCGAAGAAGCTGCGTTTAGCTCAGCTTCTGAGGGTACTGTATTAACCAAAGCCTTCGTATTAACGCAAACCTTTGAGTGAGTGTGGGTCCAATTAGATTGAATGTGTTGCAGTACGTCTCGAATTAGCGGAGAGAGGCACTTTAACTTTAGTATTGTCACTCTGCCGCCCACCGCTCGCCGCTATCATGTTCGAGGCACAGCAATGGGAAGCTGTAATATCTCCAGCTTTAGTGTTTCCAGAGGAGGAAATATGTTAAGATTTTTGTTGTGATTAATCTTGATATAAATTTAAATTTATTATTATTTATATAAATTTATTTTTATGAAGTTGCCTATTTGGTCAAGGGAAGCAGTGCTTCCTTTGCTTCCAAAGAGGAACCGCCACTGGGTCTCGTGTTTTAACCCACGTTGTTCTAGTGTTGTAGTGTGTTGTTGTGTTGTTCTAATTCGAGGGTTCCCTTGTGGATTCCAGTCAAGAGCCTATTTGGCTAGATTCTGGTTCTCGCGTCGCATAGTGTGGTTTATCTAATTGAATTGTCTTCACCCGACTTCGCCATTTACCCTTTCTTGGCCGGGCGCAGCGGTATAGGTCTTCATATAGATACTGGAAAGCGAAATTGTTGTAAGCGCCATTTCACAAACTTTTCAGGAGGGGCAAAAACAAATGGTACAATAAATAGGTAGAACTTTGTAGAACTTAATTCACATATCAAAGGATATAGTAGTTGCTTTCTAATGTTATGTAGATATCTGTTGAATAGCCAGAGCATTCATTCTACTGAAGAAGGCTCGAAAAGAACACGCTTAAGACAAAATTTCTGTCGTATACAACATTTTGTGAAAAAAGATTTGAACAGTTTGGCGTATACAACATTTTGCGAAAAGATATTTTAGCAGATTAGTAAAATTTAGTGATTGAAACAGAATGTTTTAAAATAAAAAAAGGTCTATTTAGTTAGTATTTTATTAAAATAGTAACCGATTTTTAGGCTTTTTTATTTATTTCAAATATTTAATTAAATATCTCGATCTCCTATATCTTCGGTATCGGTATCTGCAAGTTCGTCAGGAACGTTAGATTCGGAATAATAACATAACAACAATATAACAACAGCATTGAATCTTTCTTGTTTGTCCTGAAATAGGTATTTTTCCTGGGTAAACCTGTTTAGGATTTACGAATATTGATGAGGCTTTTGATCGGCTTAAATCTATGGTTTTTGCATCGCCGTGCATTACATTATAGTCCTCATACAATATACTTTCATTAGAAAGAATCCTTTCTCGAATGTAAAAACTTTTCCTTGTGTGATTTTAAAAGTTTCACCTTCTCTGAACTGGAATGGTATTACATAGTACGGTCTAGTGAATTCTATATTACTGTCGACCATTCGTATGGAGCCCAAACTATCCTTTTTCTGATAAAACGTTCAATAACAGTATAGAAGGAATCTACTGACATATACATAAGTATGACCTGGTAATAAATGCATTATTTGGTTTTGTGAAAATTTGTGAAGCCCGATTCGGGAGTTTAATACAAGCTTAGGCACGCCCTTAAGGATTGTCTTTCAAGATAATCAGCCCAAATCAACTGTAGAGTTCAGATTATAGGAGAACTAGTATAATTTAGACTTAAAAATATTAGCAAATAAATCACAGGGTTCCTGCAAATATAAGGAAGACCTGTTTTTGGATATCATAGATGAAGGAAAACCATATTAAGAGCACTTCGTATTAATAAAGTGCCAAAACGCTTTACAATTATGTTTTATATTCGGTTACGTCGACCAAATATAATGAGGAAATAAATATCTAAAAAGAAATTATCATACCCACGCTGTAATCGCTTAAAATTGGAGCTACACAAGATATTGGCTGTATTAGTTTTTAAAAATTTATATGCTTTGTTCTTAGCATCTGTTAGTCTCAACAGTCCAATTGGCATGTACTTATTAATTCCACTCTGAACTACATTTAAAAAATTAGAATAAATTTTATTCAAGTCGTTAGAGTTTACTACGGGATCGTTATTCCACACAGACATCAAATAATCATTAAGTTTCGCATAAATACCATTAGGAAAATCAATTACATAAGTATTAGTACCTACAGAATCTGTAAAGCTTAGAACAATAAAATCAACAATAATATAGTCCGGGAAATTAGCATTTAAAACAGTCAAAACTCCAAAATGGCTGAAAATTGGTCCATAGCTTCCTTGTGACTTTTTAAGAAAACAATTTCAGATTCACAAAAAAACCAACATGGCCGCCAGAGATATCGCGTTTTTCCCGTGTTTACCTTATATCCCGGTTTCTATAAGGTCGTACAGCTCCGTGCGAGTGGCCAAAACGTTGACAATGAAATTCTCTACAACTTTAGATCTTATAAAAATGTTGACTCGTTTAACCCTTTGAAAGTTAGTCAAGGTAGTAAAACTTATCAAAAATTACTTTTTGGCCTCTTTTACTGGTATTTGCGAAATTTATTTTTGAAGTAAAACCTCTTTAGGGACGTTTGCTTAAAAAAATTTAGATGAGAGTGAATCAATTTCATTCGAGTAACGCTCTCACACATGAAAAATCGTCAGAACTTTCGTATAACGATGGGAAATGGGGCGGACGGGGTACAAGAGACGAAGAAACTGTGTGTGCAACAGTTAAAATACATCTGCCTTACAGCATACATTTTCTGTCATGTTAGCTACGTTGTCGCCCAGACTTTGCTTTATCTCATTATAGGAATACAAATTCACCATTATGTAGAGGTGAATTATTTGAGATTTTTCTTGTGGTTTGGTCACTGGCCGGGCTTATGCCGCGGACACTTTGAAGTTGACTGACATGTTGGAAGCGGCATATACGACAAGAATTTTCGGCTGCTTTTTGGCGTGACCAAACATGTAGCACTGCCGGGAAGTGACGGTATAAACACTTGAGACTTTCTTAAAATGCCAAACGATGTAAACAAATATGAAAAAATGAAAGAAGAAATGAACAATACCATCTTTCTTACGTTTATTTTGTTATTGTCTCCAATATAAAATACTTTTTGCACGCTTCAATTGATAAAACCGAAGCTGTTAAAA
Source organism: Thereva unica (assembly GCA_949987705.1). Lineage (NCBI taxonomy): Eukaryota > Metazoa > Arthropoda > Insecta > Diptera > Therevidae > Thereva > Thereva unica. The sequence continues at coordinate 56,634 of CATLJY010000204.1, read as the reverse complement.
CCGTATGTCCAGTGGTTTGGGTGCTTAGAATACCAAAAGCGAGTGGTAAATTAAATGTGTGAGGTGCTCTTGTTTTAAATTGGCACCCACTTCCCCTTTGGTGAGATGTGCTGAACCTTTCCCCTTTTTAAATTACAATTTTTTTAACTTGCACAAATCGACGAATCGTTTATGTCAAAACATTACACTGTTATGAAAATCGTTCCTGATACGTTTTTTGGGTCGCTGATTACAAAAATCGGGGTCCCACAGTCTTAAAATATGCATGTCACCTTTAAATATGCTTAAAAACTCCCTTTTTTAAGGATTTTCGCGATAATTTTAATTATAATTAAAAACAATCCAATAAAATACATTTTTTGCAATATTTATATTCAAAAGTGGTTGATTTATAACAAAGCAAATGTTATGATAAGGGATAATAGTAAAGGGCTGAAACTATCCCTACATCGTCTGAATTTCTTTTTGCTCCCTTTAAAATTAAATGGCTCCCTAAAAGATTGTATGGGACGAAGAAGTCAGGTAATTGGCTAGGTTGCCATAAAAGGTGCCAATACCATACTCAAGTAGACTGGCTCTCGTTCGCGTAGGTAAAGCTTCATTGGATGTGGTTGGCGGACTGCTTGGTGAAACAATACTTGGGTTTGGAATAATCTATGCCGATGCGGATGCAATTATTAATGGCCTCGATTCCCAGATCCGACGGGAGGGAAGACACTTTGATTTGACACTTTGCGATTCTCAGATCCAACCCCGAATTTCTTTTTGACATTTTCCGCGCTGTAAAAGTGTGATCCGCAACAAATTTTCTGCGGATTTGAACGACAAATGCGCCTGAGATAATCCGACATCATATATTTCATTATCGCGTGAGTCTTCACTCCGAATTTTCGATTTAAACCAATCCGGGACTGCGGATTTGAGAATCGCAAAGTGTCAAATCCTCACTCACTTCCCTCCCGTCGGATCTGGGAATCGAGGCCAATGATCATGAATGTAGCGGGAGCGGAGCATGCATACAGCTGGTGACATATCCAAGCGTACATGCGTTCAATTCGTTGATAAATAATATAGAAGTGTGTGTATTCGAATGTGACCTGACGGAATGTTCCATGAATGGAATGCATGCCACCCAAAGGTCGGCCTACTTTTAACTTTTTCTGTAATGCCGCATTCGAAATAGCACACACAAGTATCCACAACAAACACATGCACCTTGCATGCACTCGTTACTTAGATTTTCGGGCTATGTGTGAAAGCCGGGACGGAAAAAAAACCATGCAATTTTATGTATGCTTGCATATGCCACCAGCTTACTTCCATGAGGCGAATCCCTGCAAACAATTTCTCGGCTGCTCGTTTTCTCGAGCTATTTTCGAAAGACAACTTGTCGAGAATTATTCGAGAAACAATCGTTAAAACGATCCCTAAAGCTTTCACGCTCTTCTCATGGTTTTGTTTGCTTCTCCCTTCCAGAATTTGCTGTTTTGCTATCGGGTGAGGAGTATATGAGTGTGTGTGCGTGAAGATGACTTGCCGGCGCAGGCGCGGTGGAAGTTTAGCTGGGCGTCCTTTTCAGTAGCTCAATCCTGGTTAAGACGTGCGCATGCGTTTTTTGAAAGTGAAAATTAGAGAATCATTTTTATGAATATGTTTCGTTTTCTCGAATCGATGTGGAATGTATCTCGAATCATTTTTATGAATATGTTTCGTTTTTTCGAATCGATATCGAATGAATCTCGAATGATTTATTTGAATACATGTTTCGTTTTTTCGAATCGATATCGAATGAATCTCGAATATGTTTCGTTTTTTCGAATCGATATCGAATGAATCTCGAATGATTTATTTGAACACATGTTTCGTTTTTTCGAATCGATATCGAATGAATCTCGAATATGTTTCGTTTTTTCGAATCGATATCGAATAAATCTCGAATGATTTTTGTTTCGTTTTTTCGAATCGATATCGAATAAATCTCGAATGATTTTTGTTTCGTACTTACCGCAATATTTATTTATCCGTTGTTAATTATCTTAACTTCATTATTTTATCTAATCACTTTATTTATTTATAGTGAAGTTAAGGTAATTAATAACGGATAAATAAATATTGCGGTAAGTACGAAACAAAAATCATTCGAGATTTATTCGATATCGATTCGAAAAAACGAAACAAAAATCATTCGAGATTTATTCGATATCGATTCGAAAAAACGAAACATATTCGAGATTCATTCGATATCGATTCGAAAAAACGAAACATGTGTTCAAATAAATCATTCGAGATTCATTCGATATCGATTCGAAAAAACGAAACATATTCGAGATTCATTCGATATCGATTCGAAAAAACGAACCATATTCATAAAAATGATTCGAGATACATTCGACATCGATTCGAGAAAACGAAACACACATACATGCGCACCCTTCGAGATTCCATCTCAAAAGCGATTCATTCTAGCGTTCCTTTTTTATCATTTTCGATAATGCTTTCGAATCGTTCTCGATTTCGTTATCGAAGAAAGCTTTCGCTTTTTATGAATCGCTCTCGCATCCATATCGATTCGGAATGTTTGCAGGGATGTTTAGATTTTCGTGCCTGTGGCGGTAGTATCCATGTCTGTGGCGGAAGCTTGCATACCCGTGTGGGATGCGCACTTATATGCTATACGTACTAGGTGCACCGCGTGTATGCTTTTAAGAAAATTAGCCAATAAAAATTATTTTTACTCGGTTACTTTTAGGTTTTAATGTAAATAGGAATTCATAAATATTGATATTTTCAAATAGTATTTGTATCAAGTCCGTCAGTAGATTCGTCACTATTCTTCCTGCATCTGTCGTTGGCCTGAATTTTCTCAAGTGTACTATAGATCCGACAGACTTTCCACTATATCTATTGCATATTACTAGCCGTTGGGCACAAAAGTTTTACTTCTAAAGTGTGGTCTTAAGCACACTCATATTTTTTTTGATCAGTCAAACGAAACGTTATTGCCTACAAAAAGCCCTGTTGCCTTTTTTCTAAAAAACCTTTCGAAGTTATTCAAAGTCAAAGTTTGAAAAAATCACTTTTTGGCGACAAAAATCACTCAAAAACTGTTTTTTTTCTTTGTTTTTGAAAATTGTATATTGTGGGAAAACATTTTTTTCATCTATGTAGTTATACTAAAAGCTATTACCGCGCGAATCGAATCGCGTGAATCAAAAAGTGCCAATCGTTAAGACTAGATTTTTTTTGGTTGTGCGTACAGAGAAATGATGGCCGCTGGCGGAATCAGATCCCACTAAACATTTGAACTATGCATTTGAACTCTTGGATGTTGTAGGAGTTCGTAAATACTGACTGCGAAAGGTTGTTCCACAGTCGAGTTGTTCTATTTAGAAAAGAATTAATAGTTTTTAGAGTGCGTGAAAGGGTGTTGCAGATGGAGGAAATGAGACGAGTGGGCCAATCTGGTGTTGCGGGCGTAAGATTGCGCCGGAAGCCGTTTATTTCGGAGGAACAGTCACTATGATAGTAGCGATATAATTTTGTCAGTGCTGCTACATTGCTACGGTGGCTCAAGGGGTCGATGGTGGAGCAAACCAATAAGTTTGCGGGCCCCTTTTTGTACTTTGTCTAACCACGCCAAGGTGGTTTTCAGAGTGCCGCCCCAAATGATATAGTTGCATTCGAGCGGCGGCCGAATGTAGGACTTGTATATTACAGCACGGGCCAATGGGGCTAACGGGCCAAACTTGCACATCCTGAGCAATTCCAAGCACTGGGATGCTTGTTTGGCGATTTGGAATATGTGGTCATTCCAACGCAAGTTTTTGGGTAATGTCACGCTAAAGATGTTAATAATGGTTCGGCCATTAGCTCAACACGATCCCCTAACACGGATGGAGAGGGGTTGCACCTTTTATTGGAGATAAGATAGTACTTAGTTTTGATGGGGTTTAATTCGACAAGATTCTTGCTTACCCAACCTAGAATGAGTTCAATGTCTTTATTTATGCAGTTGGGCATTCGCTCACGATCATCAAGACAGGTGCTTGTCTTACGAAGCCATAAGAGTAACGCAGGGTACCGTCGTCAGCGAAACATTTATAAAGATAAGGAATAAAGCAGGTGATAAAATTGACCCCTGGGGGACCCCGCAGTGATCGGGTGGGGTTCCGATTACACGCCATCCAATACTACTTTGATTGAATGACCAAAAAGGAAACTTTCAATCCAATTCTGTAGAAGTGAGTCAACGCCAATAATGAGAGTTAGGGACGTTTAAGGTTCTTAAACATCCCTAAATTCTCCTCAATTGAGGCAGAAAAATACATTTGATGTGAAATGCGTTTATATGAAAATTACGACTAAGATAAATTTGTAGTTAGCTTAAATTCGGCCTTGTATGCAAATTATATTCAGTATCTACTCGATTCCACCCAATATATGTAGTGATATGAGTAAAAGCACTCGGTCAAAAGTAAAGAGTACTGATACGAGTAGAATCGAAAGCCAAATACTCATATGAGTTACGAATCGAGTATCGATTCGGTATCCCTACTTATATTAAAGTGGCATAACATTTTAAGATTTTTGCTTAACCAGTTCAAGTCACAATGTAGGTTGTATCCCAAGCCTTAAATATCACTCATTAGATCTTGATTGTCCTTCGTTTTTTGCAATGATTAAAATTATACATAATCTAAATCTTACTAGGGATGAGATGTCAATAAAAAATATATACTATATCATACCCATGCTCCCCGCTGGTAAAAAGTCCCATTTTACAGACAGTTGAGGAAAACGACTATTTCATCGTTGGTTTATGTGAAATGAAATTTTGCGGAATTAAATAAATTATTCTGGATGAAAAATCATCGCTCATGAGATCAAATACGACCCATTTAAACCCCCAATTTAATTTCCCAAAGAAGTACAATAGTTATACTTAAGCTAAAAATACTCTAGTCCCTATTCACCATGCCCTGCTGAGGAGCATTCACCATTCAGAATTCAGAACTCAGGATGCTATAATTTCGTTGAATGGCGCAAATCTGTTTCCCCCCAAAAACTTCAAAGTGAATTCCTGTCTTCCAACGCAAAATGCCGCTGGTATTTGAAATTTTAATAATGCTACATTATGCCTTAAAACTGAGCCATACCTTTACCACTACAATGGCATTTGATAATGGATTTTATTCTAATGTTACAGCCGGTGCCGCAGAAGAAGAAGACCCGCTTAAAAATTCGCCTGGCATCAAAGTTCTCTAGCCAAGGAAAATCTGCTGCTTCCTCATTAGGTTTAGTCGAGGGTAATTCCACAAACACCGTCAACACCGTCGAGGATACGGAGTATAGCAGTAACGTGGATAGCAAGAAGGGTATTGAGGTGACAACCTTCAACAATGCAGACGAGGTAAGAACATTTACATTTCATTAAGAGACGCTCGTCGGGGTTGCCGTAGGTTGCACCCCCAACATGACCCCATTAAAAGCGGGTTATTCCCCCTCGCTGGTGACATACGGTGCTCGGGAATCAGCAATGCTCCGCCGCGCCGTGCCTCCGAAAAATGTCCGTATGGCAAGTATGTAGCTACATCAGTCCTTGACATATGGCTTAAGGATCGTGCCAATAGGTGTACTACGGTCGTGGTACGGAAAATGTAATTTGTGAGGGCAATTGTGATAAACTTCATCCGTCCCCCGCCCTCTACTCCCCATATACGGACATAAAGGATATAAACGGATACAGATGGCCGCATTGGGCGGAAGGATGTGTAATAAAGAATAAATGAAAATTTCTTCAGGATTTTACTCCTCAATTTTATTCTTTATTATATTCTTCCTTTTTCCTGCCATTTGTTCTCTCCCGTCGCCATTGTGTATATCGTTTTCATTTTGTTTTGAAATGTAATGCAATAAAATTGAGATCATTTCGACTGCTCTGACCGTTTTGTATCCCCTTTTTTCAGAAATCCTAAATCCTTGATTTGTAAGTAATGCCACCAACGGCACCCGCCTCCACCCTGCTACAGGGTGGGTTTTTCCACGATTACATTCCCTTACACCTACTTTCTTTCTGCTTTGGCCAAGATTACAAAACGAAGGACTTGTGAAAGTGCTGAACATTAAGGCAAGAGTGATCACTTGTCATTTCAATAGCTTGAATGACGGAGAAAATGATTATGGTGGGGGAATCAGCGTTTCGGGTGGAAGTGATGACTTTATATAAAATCTTATTTTTTGCAATCAAACATGCTGGAAATTTATTCTTGAGGTGGAATGAGAACAGAAGTGATAAATTGTTAAGAGTTCGTCTGTTTTTGTTATTTTTTCTTGTATTATTTTCATTTCGCTTTTTTCATTCGAAACGAATAGGGTTGACCTCTTCCTATTTCAATTTTTACATCTTCCACAAAGCAGCATTGGAAAAAATTTTAATCTCTACAGAAATCCTTGGTCATTAAGTTAAAAGCAAAAAATTTCTTTTGATTAACAGAATGTTTTTGATTAATTCTGGAATTACTTTTTCCAGATTTTCGCTTCATTATTTGAAACATCGGAGATAAGTTTAGTTTTGATACTTACTAAAATTTGCTTTCTTCTTATTTAATGATTTCCGCCCTATGTCCCATGAGGGATTAAAGGAGCGCAATGATGAATGAATGATTATTTAATGATAATTATTATTGCTTTTGTTCTTGGATATTTTTTTAAATTGTGAATCGGCCTTGACTCTGTTGTTTTGCAATATTAAAAATGATGTGAATTCGCATACTACATGGGGTGTGCCATCTAGACCTTCGGTATTTCAACATTGAATAACTCCGACATTTTTTAGCCGATTTTGAGAAATTAGCAAGATTTATTTAGGATATTCTCTACCATTTAAATGACAACCTCCATTCGATACTCAAAAAGCAGCTCTTGTTTGAAAATTCGGCAAACAATGGCCAGCACTTCGGGCGTCATATGTAAGAGCTACTTCGTCTCGTATCCTAGCTTTGAGTTCGTCAATGGCTTGGTGGCATAGACTTTACTTTTGCAAGAACTTCTCGTAATGGCTGCGATGTTGCAAGGTGCGCCGTCTTGTTGAAAATAGGTTCGTCAGATCTTTTCTACGCGTTTTCGGACACACAAAGTTCGCCAACCTAAAACTATAGCGTGCGCCGGCAAGGGTTTCTCAAACTTTGAAGATAAATGGTCCGATGATGGTTTTTGACCACACTCCGGCCCAAACAGTGTCTTTTTCGTCAGTATGTTTCGTGAATGACATTTGGGTTCGCCAAATTCGGCAGTGTTGCTTACTGACTCCGCCACGTAGTGTAAAATGAGGTTCGTCCGTCATCAAAATTTGTCCGTTGGCAACAAATTTGAATAAGTTGCATTTTATATGGGAAGCATAATCCTCCTGTGAATGGCTCCAATCACGTTTAACTTTTAGGCGGGCCGCACACTTGTGCGACATTTATTACATTAAGATAAATTCCGCAGTGCGGTAATTACTGCACTGAGATTTGAAACCGTATATTTATGCGACATTTACCGCAAGGTATGATGGTGTAAATATAAGCAAGTTTAACAAAATGAGTTCTAGTTAAGATAAAATGCCTGTAATTTGGTATTTTTTAAAGAAACCTTTTATTTTTTTTTTTAATTCATTTTTGATTTTTTCAATAAACGCTTCCGATCAAGTCAAACCTCAAAATCGCAATGCAACATGCTGTAAATATTGCAATGAAGGAAGACGTTTTTATCTCTTTGCGATATCTCCTTCATGTTGCAATGCAATATTTCGATTGGTCGCATTGATGTACGGCAGCAACAGCACTCTGCGTGCTTTTCAAATGGGATCATGCGATATTTGTTGCGTTGCAGTAATTACCGCATTGCGGCATTTATCTCATTGCAATAAATGTCGCACAAGTGTGCGGCCCGCCTTAAGATCGGCGGCGGTACGACATTTGGACACTCTGTCTTATCACTTCAACAACTTCATTGGAGCGCCGCGGTAGTGGTCGAATGAGACTCTGGCGAGTGGTTACAGACCCGTTCACAAAGAAATTCGTTATCAAACTTCGAATTGCTGAAGGCCCAGAAATTCTCCCATATTTTTTACGATAAGCACGCGCGGTTTTCACAATTGAACAATTATTGTTGTCAATGTAAACCTCTACAATTTCAGAGCGTTCTTTCGATGTGTATTGACTCATAGCTACAATGGTACCGAATGACGTTTCAGAATCGTATACAGTTGTCGAAATCGACTAAAAAAATTCAGAGTTATTCAAAAGACACAACAAAATTTAAGTAAAAATTTAAAAAATGATTCAGAAAGTCAAAAAGATAAAATCATCCGCACCCCCCCTTTGAGCTATAAGCGCCTCCTCCCGCACCCCCCAGTTTGGAAAACGCTGCTTTACTTAAAAAACAAAAATAGTTTAAAAACCCTAAAAAATGCTTTAATTTTAGAATGAACCAAAAAGTAAAAAATAAATTTGAATGTATAGTTTTTTTGTTGCAGTCACTTACTTAAATGTAATAAAACGTTAAGCGCTCTTTACCATTATTCATATTTTATTTACTGTAACTTTTCGTTAGCGCCCCAGGCTTTTTTACATTTAAGTATTTTTTGTTTCCTGTTGGCAATTAACGCAAAAATTACAAGGTTATCTTGTCCTGTTTCGAGATAAAAACCACCACGACTTTCCTCCAGATGGTTGCATTGTATCCCTAGTTGAAGTTGGCTCTAAAGAGTCAGACCAGGTTGTTGAAGATCAGATCAAGGCGCTTCTGAAGAAGTGACGCACAAATTGTACCTCCCCGGAGACTAATAGGGTTGAAAAGAGGCCCATTTAACCATTTCATAGTCGGAGATGTGGTTTGGGATGGTCCTATGACTACACCCACCATCCAGTGGATAGGCGTTCTGGAAGATTGACCCTGGAAAATGCTTTCTGAGCAGGTATCTCTTGGAATCCATTGACGGTGGGAACCGCAACCGAGATCGCCACTACCAGATCTCCAGAAATAAAGTTGGTAATGGAGAGATGAGTGACACGGTTGTCAATTAAAATCTCCGAACATATACTAGTTTACTTAGCTCGATGGTAAGTCCTCTGACTTTCGGTCCTAGAGTCGTTGCGAGCGCAGCTCCGCAGTCAGATGGCCCTATGACGAAGGTAACGGCGTTACTGCAGCCCTCGGTGCCAACCGAAGCATTGCGAGGTGCCATTATGGTCTGAGCGTCACACGGCCAACCATATCCTTTTGGCTGCTTCCGTAAGAATTATCCTGAATCGATACGCAATTTTCCCCTTAAGACTAATTAACTAAGCCATGGAAGCGGTGTCCACCGTGACCAAGTGAAGGGTATTGTCATTTACGCGCCTCTGGACCACTTTCCACTTTTCAGTGGAAACCGCGTTTTGCCTGGCGATAGTAGCCAGCACTTTATCGTTGCTTAATGTAGCAACCTTCGGGAAGTAGCCACGTATGTCTGAGGGAAATTACCCTCTTCCACCAAAGTAATATCAAGAGCACTCTTGCTTTTAATGAAAGAGACATTACTCTTCATCCATTCTGCTGTGTCAGAGCAGACTAACAGCAGCCAGGCTCTTCTTGGGAAGCTTCCCTCGAAAGACGGCTTGACTTCGCCGCCCGCTTTTTCAATTACGACATCAATGATCGCCTCCTGCAACTGTGCCAGGTGTCAGAGGGCAGTTGACCATGTCAGTAGAGATGAGGCCTAGCTTAACTCTGCTTACCACCTAGATAATGGTGAAGCGAGTGGGCCCCTTGGCCGTCTTGGTGCTGTTCTGTTCCGGACATTCCGGAGTTTTCTACTCTGAGCAAACTCTCTTCAGCTCAGTTTTTTGGAGGACAACCCGTCTGCAGAACCAGTGTGCCATTGGTTCCACCGGTCGAGGCAGTTGATTTCAAACTTGCGCGCCCAATGGCTCCGCTCGTTGAGGCAATTGCTATTTCTTGTGTCCCTAAAGACAGTTGAGATGTGGCCATCGTCACAATTGACGAGGATGATGCTGTCGGAGCTGCATCAAGCTCATTATTTTTTTTTATTAATTTCTATAAATGGACCCACGAGTATTCGGGAAAGTAAGTCACCCACAGCCAGCCCGTATCCTGTTGGAAGGCTAATTGAAACTGGAGAACGCCAGGTATCCATAGTTCGGATATTAGAGACCAAGCACCCCCTTGGCCACGAGTCTATCGGCATAACCTGTTTCACCTTAGATTGGGGTGGTTTTTTCCGCCCGACTACCATTAGCCAGCACTCCTGGTAGAGAAATGACCAATTTTCCAATTTTCGACGTATTTTCATCTTTCAAGGTCCCAGGAGCATTTTAAGCAAAAAATTGGGAGGAAGTATGTGTGTGTGTGTGTGCGCGTACGTATGTGGTCATTTTTTCCTGCACGATATCGCGCGAACCAAAAAAGATATCGACTTCGTTGAGGTGTCGTTCGAAGCGTATTAACCGAAATATGATCTGAAAAGATTTTCATAAAATTCGGTTGAGCCGTTTTGTTTTTTAAGCGGAGTAAGTGATTTTTGTACCTGCACGATATCGCCCGAACCACGAAAGATATTGACTTACTTGAGGTGCCGTTCGAAGCGTATTAGCGACAATATAATCTGAAAAGATTTTTATAATATTCGGTCGAGCGGTTTTTTGGTTTAAATGACATATGTGATTTTTGTACCTGCACGATATCGCGCGAACAATAAAAGATAACGACTTAGTTGACGACGTTCGAGGAGTATTAACCAAAATATGACCTGAAAAGATTTTCATAAAATTCGGTCGAACCGTTTTTTTTTGTTTAAACGACGTTTATGATTTTTGTACCTGCACCATACCGCGCGAACTAAAAACTATATCGACTTCATTGAGGTGCCGAAAAAAGAATATTAACGAAGAAATGCTCTGAAAAAAATTTCATAATATTTTTTGTTTAAATAGAAAAACTTCGGCTAATTATCAGAAAGACCTCAAATTGACAAGTTTTGCTAATATCTAATAAACTCGATGGAATGAGACTCGTTCTAAACGAAGTGATCTTTTTTAGGTTCTGCACAGCGATAGCAAAAACATCACTTGTCAAAATCCGACAACCTTTAAGGATCGTGCAAAAATTTCGTTATCCTTTACCTTGGATGAGCACTTTTAGACGGGGAATTATTTTCTACCCGTGATACAGTTTCAGTTAATTGCGGTTCATCCCGGGATTTCCAGTAGTTACCGCAAAATTTGTTCTTTTTGGTCAAGTCTGACAAGTACTTAACAGTTACAGTTTTGCTAATATCTCCGCAAAGCTTTGGAATTTCCAAATCCAATCAGTTTGTCAACGGCGCTTTAGCACGCTTAATACGAATTTGAACACCCTCTTTAGTGCAGCGAACGAAATACGGAGGAAATGTTTGTTTGTTCAGGAAAAACAAATTCTCTAGAAAAATCTTGTGGATTTACTACTATTATAGTTATTTGAACTAGCTTCTCTCGGGATTGCCTTGTCATCAGTTTTGATACTAGCCAATTTTCCATTAGTGCTAAACGTATAACTATTTTGTAAGAAGTCAGTTTATTCCATCTTCGTTCATCACACTGGGGCCTCGGTAGCCTAGGGAGTAAGGCGCCTGGCTACTATCCCAGAGGTCCCGGGTTCGAATCCCGGCCAGCCCCACGGTCCTTCGCCTTTTCCACTTTCCCCCCTACATAACTTTCCTTCTTTCTTCTTCCCTCTTTACATTCCTGATCCCTCCTGTCATAGCCTTCCTTAGCCCTTTCCCGCTCCACCAAAAAAAAGCGCATGTCATCGGTTGGTTGATGAGATTCAACTCGTTTCAGGAGGCATAACACTCCAGCGAGTTGTTTCTCGATGTCCCGATGTCAAAGTCGCGACAGTAATGGTTGGAAGTACGTGGACTAAAAATATCGCGGGTAGGTTGTGACAGTCCCTTTCTTCCCCGATTAGAGCTGCTGTTCGACATTGCACTCTATATGAAGAAAATAGATTGTCGACACAGTATAAAGGGCGTTTCCTATGACTCTAGTCTTTCACATAAAAAAAAAAACCCACATCCCAACTAGTTTAAATTTAGGTTCGATTACCTGTTTAAAAATGTAGTACATTTATTTAGTTAGATGTATGATCTTGTGTACCTTTCCAATAAATTATTATTTTTATTAGAAGACTAAACATCAGGCGTTTCGAGGAATAAGAAAATTTTCACGGGCTAGGCTTAAGCCTTTAAAGAAACAGGGTGAATAATTTCAGTGGCAAAATTCAGCTATGATTCAATATAAATGTAGCTTCTTCGGTAAAATAGATATCGAATTGTGGTTCCATATTGTGCTTCAAATTGCTTTCTTTAATCACCGTTTATTTGTTTCAATTGTCAACAATCTTGTAATCTTACACCCTCACTTTGAATCGTGTCGAATTGGAGTTGCCGAAAAGCGTCTCCTTTCTATGTCCCAAATTGAATAGAGATAATTTAATACACTCTCTTCTTAATATTTTTACATCGATAGCTAAATTGGATTTTCTTTCATTTTAGGGTCCCACCTCATCAACTAGTCAAATATCAACAGTATCGCATTTAGTATCAATAGCAAATCAAACAAGTAACGAAAATCAAAATTCTCATCCGAATCAAGTGGCACAAACGCCAACAATAGTATCAACACAGAAGATTCCATCAACGCCGCAGGGGCTGGATCAGGTAGCAACATCTTCCGCTACAACACCAACAGCAGCACAATGCATCCCCGTACATTCTCAGCAAGCTTCAAATCAGGTAACACCAACTCCGCAAAGTAAGCAAGGACACCATATAAGTGGAACTGGGACCGGAACGTTATCTAGTGTCCCAAATCCCCAAAGCCAAGTCAGCAAAAGGAAAGAAACCCTCGAAGCGAAAAGAGAAAGAAAGGCTGCCAAAACCCTCGCCATCATAACTGGAGCATTTGTTGTCTGTTGGCTACCATTTTTCTTGATGGCTCTCCTGCTACCATTGTGCGGAGAATCATGTCATATCAACGACACTATTGCATCCCTATTTCTATGGTTGGGCTACTTCAACTCAACCCTTAATCCTGTCATTTATACAATATTTAGTCCCGAATTCCGGCAAGCCTTCAAGAGAATCCTATTCGGTGGTCATCGCCCAGTTCATTATCGTAGCGGAAAAATCTAAAGTCCCTTATCCTGGTCCCATCCTCTCTATTAAAAGAACAGCATCACCTCGTCCCACGTCCTTTCTCGGCCCTTCCGTTTCAGGTTTTGTTCCTTTGGATACAATAAAAATAGAAGAAGAAGAAGAAAAACTGGGTAAAACGCCATTAACCAAATATTGGTCCTCTTGCTCCACTGGACGGTAAAGTCAACGCTGATTATCCTTCTCGCTGATCCCATTTATGGAGATGGGATTTGATTTTTAATTTCATCGTCAGTCTGCATAATAAAAGGTGATAGGGCCCCATCTGTTCCGGGTATAAAGGATATTTTGTGAAAGATCTGCTCGAAACAATTTACATATAGCGTCGTCAGCTAAGGATTGTGGGGTATTAGAAAATTCCGGGAATTTGAAAAGGCGAAGCGGGGAGCTAACGGCAAAAAAGAAGACGGAATCGAGGTGAATCCTTATTCCATCATTCGTTCCAGGATCTCTCTGCGAGAGATGCTGGCTGGCTGCGAAACTGATGCCGATGCCGACAATGATGATGGTTTCGGTGGTATACTTCCCTTCGCAAATATTTATGCATTGGTTGTTTGATTGAAAACCGAAAGAACAAGACTTCAAGGACACCAGAAGCCTGTCATCGTGAGTAGGTGGATGGGTAGGGCGCTCCATGCCCTGTCCTGGGCATATTCAAGGGTTCCAGGCAAATGACTTATAAATTGATGTTGGCGTCAGGAGACACATACTGCTGCTTCTTCCTTACTTAACAATAGGATATTCTCTCCCAGAGAAAATCGATAAAAATTCGTTTTACGTTCAGTCTATATCTTGTTCTATAACGATGGAAGGGGGCGGATATTTTGCATGTCAATATGTTTTGACATTATGGTAGAGATGATAAGGCGATAACAGAGGTATGCTTTTTTATTTTTATGAAATGGCAAAAATTCCTATTGTTTTATTCTTCTGATCGAATTATTCGGTTTCATATATATGGATTGATTTTATGCTTTACTAAATTTGAATGAGCCCTTGACAACAGGTCAATGAAGCAAATAAATATTCAAAAGGTGTATTTTTAGAATTCCGTACAAAAAAAAATTCCCTTCCCGAGGGCATTTTTATATTTTTAAGGCTTTAATATTCCAGACATGCAAAAAACATGACGACGAAAACATTGGAATTGAAGATTTGTATTTATAAGATACGGTAATGTAAAAAGTTTGTGATTTTGTTTTTTAATTTGTACAATTGTACATACTGAATTATTTACAACAGAGCAAATTACAAGATAATCGTTGCGCGGTCGATTTAAATAATTTATTGAAAAGGGTCTTCAAACGTTGACCAGTATTTTCACAATCTACATTTTTATTGAATTTCTGGAAATTGAATCACAAGAAGACTATCATAAAAAACAAGATTTAAATTCTCTTATTTAAGTCTTCTTTGTCTTTTAATGAGGTATTTGGTCCAAAAGTAACGTGCCCACTTGATTGGCCCGTTGTGCGACACCCTTTCACTTCATATTTGTATGTCAGGTGCTTGAACAGGTTCAGCAGTCTGCCTGGTGGATTGTCGCTTGGGCTTGAATGTTTGAGCAGAGATTCAAGGACTCTGACATCTTGTCTACTGCGCCCCATCAATTCAGTTGCCGCATATTAGGAGACAGAAAGGAATCCCTTATTTGGCCAGTCCAGACACGGACCTTCACGGTTCGGTAAGTTCCATCAAAGTCCGATCGGCAAGGGCTCTTTTCAGCACGTTGCTTGGTGTTCCAATAGTTCCGGCCCTGTTTAGCCAAGACATTTCCTTTGAGCCCCGATGACCCGGACCCAGTCGGACATTGACGTGCAGCTCCAAGTCCTAAACCAATTAAAACTTCTTCTTCTTTGATCCTTTAGCTGGCGGTCCAACGAATACGCAATGTCGATGCCGCTAGGTTTCGAACTCCATTCACGATTCGTTTCCATTCTTGAGTGGGTTGCAATGAAGCGATTTTGCGCACATTATTCCCCATTCTACAGCGTCATCTCACTGCTGTACATTTGGCGGTACATCTTAAAAATGGTCAACGAGTTTATTTCGACGCATCGAATGCTGCTCAACGTGCTGAAACACCTCCAGCGACAACTTTAAACAGTTTCTTTTTGATTTGCCAAAGGGATCTGTTTGCACGAACGTTACTCTCCTCTGATTTGCCAATTTATTACACTTGGAACCCCTCAACGAAGAAATTTCAACGTCGAAAGCGAGGCGATGCAGTTCCTGATCATCTGGATGTGCGTTCTAATGATGCTCTTGTTCATATTTGCAGAGTTCATCCCAAGAATGACGAATGCTTCTACTTGCGGTTGTTGCTGGCTGGTGAATGTCCGTGGGCCGATATAATTTGAATCAGCGCGAACTCTCAATGGTGAAATGCTCCCAACATTTCCTGCTGCAACAGCTCAATTTGGCTGATAACGATACTCATTGGGACATAATAATCGCTGTAGAAATTGTTTCTGCATCTCCATGTCAGATACGCATATTATTTGCTATCATTTTTTGACATGCTTCCCATCGAATCCACGGGAATTGTGAAACAAATACAAGGGTGACATATCAAACAACATTTCACACTGAATTCGATTCATTTCAGGGAAGCCCGATCTCAAGGTGAATGACGAGATACATAGCCAGACCTTGCTTTTCATCAAAGACATGTGTTACCTCATATGCAGCAATTTGTTAGTCAAGTGAGGAATATCAACGCCATATCGTTGAATGAACGATGGTTAAAGTTGCCGTTAAACCTTCAAACGGCTGAAAACCCAACATGTACTATTGCGAAACACTCAGCAATGGCCAAAGTTTTGGTTGCAAGTAAAATCATTATCTGGGATGAATGCACAATGGTGAACATACGCGCATTGGAAGCACTCAATTGAACTATGACAGATCTGCGCAATGACTCAAGACGTTTTATATAGAGTTAACCCTTCTAGCACAGAAGGCGCACTTTTCAGCAAAGCATGAAAATCTATATATACATACACACACATACATATATATAATATATATATATATGTATATATATACATATATAGAGTTTCCTTTCTAAGACAGAAGGCGCACTTCCCAGCAGAGCTGAGAAATATTTACCACTGCCGTGGCTCAGCTGAGGCATGCAAACATAAAATATTAAAACATAAAAGATCAAAAACATTAAACAGAGAAGCGTGCAAAACTAAAAAGGGAGTGAGCCACGCAAAGAGTCACGCCACATTGAGAAGGGTCCTTTTAAGGACAACTTCACTGGTTAGCAAGCTAAACACACTCCTATTGTTGTTAGTATTTATAAGCATGCGATTAACGGGTTCGAACATGCCATAATTGGTGTTAGAGGAATTAATGTGCAAAAGAGGTTCACCTCTCAGGTTGTAGTTATTCACTCTAAATGACGCGCGGTTTCTTAAGAAACCAGAGTCCACTTTGTCATTCATCAGTCGATGAACGAATATAACGTCAGCGACCTCACGGCGCTTATGGAGGGAGCTTAAGTTGAGCAATTTAAGTCTGTTCTCATAAGGCGGAAGAGCGAGTGGGTCATCCCATGGGAGGTGGCTGAGTGCAAACCGGACGAACTTCCTTTGAACCGATTCGATTCTACTAACATGGGAGGAGTAGTAAGGAGACCATACCTGGGAAGCGTAGTCAAGCAAAGGCCTAACCAAAGATACGTACAGGTGTTTAGTGATGGGGGGGTTGTTGAACTTTTTGGACCATCTTTTTATAAATCCCAGGACTGAATTGCCCTTGGAGGAGATATAATTGATGTGGGTGGAGAAATCCAACTTACTTTCTAACCTAACCCCAAGATCGATTACAGATTCAGTACGAAAGACCTTGTTGTCAAGGAAAGTATAGTCAAAAGTTATAACTCCACGTTTCCTACAAAAAGTCATGATCTCGCATTTACTAATATTAAGCACAAGGTTGTTGTTGGAACACCAAGAATAGAAGGTGTTTAGATCTGCCTGCAGAAGTTTGCAATCCTCTATACTCCTTATGTGGCGATACAGTTTGATGTCATCAGCGTAAATAAGGATTTTACAGTGCCTTAGCAGGGTAACAATATCGTCAATTGATAAAATAAAAAGAAGAGGGCCAAGATGACTGCCTTGTGGGACTCCAGAGGACGCTTCGATGTTCTTCGATTTGACTCCGCGGAATAGAACCTGGTAGGTTCTATCGGCTAAGTACGACTGGAACCAATCCACAAGGGCATGAGGAAAGCCTAATTTCTTTAGTTTAAGAACTATAATAGAGTGGGAGAGCTTGTCGAAAGCCTTACTAAAATCTGTATAGACACAGTCAGTTTGGCAGCCAGTGACAAAGCCTCTAATTGTGTGTGAAGAGAACTCCAGTAAATTAGTGGTAGTGGAACGGGCTGCAAGAAAACCGCGTTGGTTTGTTGAGATAAGCCTCTTGCAGATAGGGGCGATAGCAGAATAAATAATAGATTCGAAGAGTTTTGGTATAGACGATAACTTCGCAATTGGCCTATAATTAGATATTTCGTTTTTACAGCCTTTCTTATGGACAGGTATTATAAAAGAGTTCTTCCATAAGGTTGGGAAGCGACCTTTATTTAGGGATTTTTGAAATAAACATAGAAGAGGAGACAGTAGGGCCCCTGCACAGGATTTTAGAACAGCTGGAGGGACTCCATCAGGGCCGGACGAAAAATCTTGTGGAAGTTCATTTATATGTTTCGAGATATCATCCCTGGTTATAGACAGGGAAAAGTTTTGAGCCGTTTGGATTGCATTGATATGTCGAAAATTATCTTCATCTGGTTGGAATACAGAGGACGAGAAAGATTTGAGGAAGAACGATGCAAAATTTTCACAAATTTCGGCTGGATTAGAACTAAGGGAGTTCTCGTATTGCATGGTGTAAGGGTAATTATCAACTTTTTTCTTTGTGTTGATAAATTGAAAGAATGCTCTGGGATCACCATACACTTTACCTTCCATGTTTCTGAGGTACTCTTTATAGAGGGTTTCGGAGAGAGCATGAAATTGGTCATAGCAATTGAGAAATGCATCGAAACTCGCAGTGTCTTTCTTCTTCAGGTAGGTTTTCCAGAGTTTATTCTTCAGGTTTTTGGTACGTCTCAACTCGTTATTGTACCACGGTGGGGATGATCTGGGCGATTTTAACGGCTCGATAGGTACACAGGATGCGAAAGTTTCATACAGGATGGAGTAAAATCTGGCTACATCGACATCCAGAGGCGCAATTATTCTACTGTCTGGAGATTTCCGCCAAACACTCTCAGTTATTCCAAGATCTACCCTTGCCTATGAAATAAACCCTCGGCTCAAATCATGGACTCAGTGGCGCTTCATGAACAGGGCCGGCGCTTGGGTTTTTGCACCCGGTGCAGTATTTCATATTGCGCCCTTTTCAACTCTTCATTTTTTGATGCTAGTGAAGGGTAACACAAACCAAAACACTCGATGGATGGGAGATATAATATTCACAAAGTGCTCCAACGTAGTATAAATGAATGAGAGATTTTTCTTTAAATTGGGGATTTTTCTCCTGAATTTTTACTTGTGATTCTCGAAGACGCTCCTTTGCTCTGTTCTTCAACTTCCTTCTTGAGTAAAATTTCTTAAGGAAGATTTTATGCAAATCTTTTAGCTAAAATCTCGGGTAAGTTCCTGCACGAGAAGAAGTAAAATTTTTGTGGAATTTGTCATGGGAGCATTTTTAATTTTTTTTTCAAATATTTTTTTTTAAATCTTAACATATGAAATAGCGCCCCGTCCAATTGCTTCTTTCTTCTTCTTTAAGCTCCTTTAATCCCTCATGGGACATAGGGCGGCCGATTCGTAGCAATGGTGTTTTTTATGGGAGCGGGTTGCTAACCCTCAGCCCAACCGACTTAAAACTCTGTTTTGTGGCGCAGAGAGCTCGCCATTCGCCCGAAGAAGTACCCCAGGGGGCACCGCGGGGAGGTGGGATTAGGACTTGCTAACAGGTCTGCTAGGTGTTCGTCTGCAGTGACTTTTCTCGGGTCTTGACAGAAGTGACAAATCGGGTGCCACCACTTTCCGAGGTCTTTGTTAGCCGTTCGCCCCCCCACCCGTCCAATTGCGCCCGGTGCAAATGCCCCATTCGCACCTGAGAAAGCGCCGCCCCTGTTTATGTAGAACCGACAGCTGAAGACAAACATGCGAGTTGCCTTGCTAAACGATCCGAAGCCGAAGATTTCTCTAAGCAATTGCTGACTATCGGTAATGACCGTGTTCCTGTGGACGAATCGAACGGATTGATTTCGTTTCCGCCGAATTTTTGTAATTTAATTTTTTGCCGGTCACCATGACGATTAACAAATCACAAAGAGAGTGTTTTTGACCTGAATCTAGCCTTGCTGTCATGTGAATTACATTCATTTCAATGTAATTACAATATATTTCATTTTGATATTTGAACATTTACTCCCCCACCGTGAGAATGGCTGAGATTCGGCTCAACCAACTCCCCTCTCTAAATGCCTCACGTAATTAATAGACGACCACTTACGTATGGGACTTAGCAATTACACAAGGGACTTTTTCGCTGTGATTGAATTTCACTAAATCGTACACATTTTACCTGAAACACAGTAGACAGGGTGCCTAAGCTGGAAGCTGTACTAAACCTGGCGCTTTTATCTCGAATCCCGGCAGTTAGACCTGTCTAAGTATGGTCAATACACGATGAAGTTTGTTGAAACTTTACTTTTATGTTAAAGTTGTTCTATAATTTTTAAAAGAGTGCATTTCATTAGTTGACTACAAAAATACATATATCAAAGCAAAAAATGCGACTTTTATCAGACACCTTTGTATTTGGACTAATGTATCACAAAATCTCGTCCCAAAGGGATAGAAACAACTAACCCAGTAAGGTTTCATTATATTTTGTGGTCCAATTTAAACCAGTGGATAATTTTTGATACTGTTATTTTCAGCAATTTATTTATTAGATAGCTTGACAATTTCCCATTCAAAAAAGTTTTACTTCCCTTTATCAACCTCACTGCAAACTTTCTATTCAACATAATAAATGTTTCCCAGAAAGCAAAATAAAAAAAACCCCAGATAAGGGAAAATGTTGGTGAGACTATTATGTATGGAAAAACGTAATAGCCAGGTTTAGCGATTTCCCTGCAGTGCGCTTCTTGTCCAAGAGATTATTTTTACAGATGTTTCCCTTTCGCTAATATATTGCTGCTAGTCGTGTTGCATTTATTCCCATGTTTCCACTACGAAAACTGTCACCAGTGCACACAAACCGCGGTGGTTTTCCCATTTCCCGGAAATTCGTAAAGTGGGGGTGTTCGCCACACTACTGGTTACACAGGATCCATTCTTGTAAATTCAAAGGAAGGAAAAAATTTAAATGGAAAATATGTCGTTCTCTTGCGGCTAAATCTATTTGAATAGGATATGGTCGTGCATATTTTTTGTTACTTGACTTTGGAGTGTAAAAAATATTTTTTATTAGGAGAGTTTTGGAATCACCGACATTGCAATCGGAATCCTTTACTATGGGCCATTCATCTCTCAAATATAAAGATCAACACAACTAATGCAATAGTTAGTTTAATAAAGTATTTTTAATTAATAGTTTCATAAACGCGAAATTTAAAATGACAAGAAAGATTAAGCTAAAACCAAAAATTACCCACAAAGATACAACACTCTCAAAATTTCCCATAAGCTCCCTTGCGAGTGAATATATCAATCGACAAGGTGCAAGCGAGACAAAATTCAATTTAAAAACAAAACAAAAATCGAAGAAAGAGAGGGTAAATAAAGAAATGGTATTTCACGAAGTGCGAAAGAGACGCACTGATTTCTCTTCTCCGCAATTTTTTGTGCCGTCTGGACTTTTATTTTGCTTGTGTGAATTCATGTACCATCTTCGTGTACTTCCTGCTCTGCATGTGTTTGTGTAGTTTGCCGTTGCTCCGCCCTCTCGCCATTCCGGAGCGTGTATATGAATAGACAGAAGATCATAGATTTTTACTTTCCTTTTTCTTCGCACAGAAAGGATTACAGTGTCGTATCTTTCTGAGTAATTTTTGCTAAAACATTTAACAAGTTATGGTGAATTTACACGAGTGACACGCTTGTCATTTTTTTGGTCATTAATTGTCATAATCGTTTACACGATCATAATTTGTGTCATTATTTCTGTCATGAAAAATGGAAAAAATTATTGTCATAAAAAGCTTAAAAAAGCTTAGAAATAATGAAACAAATTATGACCGTGTAAACGATAATGAGAAATTATGAAAAGTTATGGCAAGTCATCATAAAAGAATGAACTTGCTCATTCTTTTATGATAGAGTGTCATTATTTAAATGCAAAATCCAATTTCAACAACAACAACAATTTCAATAATAATCGAAAATAACCCAATGGAATATACTTTTTTCAATATTTATTGGCGAAAGTGGTTGATAAGGGATAATCCTAAACAGTTAAAACCACCCCTAAATGGACCGAAAATAAAAAAATAGGCTTCAAATTTGATTGAATGCGTGTAGTCAGGTACAAATAAAGTGTTTTCAACCCTTAAAGAGTAAAAACTACCCCTACAATTTGAAAAATTAACATTAAATAAAAAAAAATAAACTCTTTTCAAGCCAAAACAAAACTACTTTCAACTACCCCTACATTAGGGGGTGGCCCCATAATCAGCATACAAAAAAATATGTGCGGAAATAGTTTCAAAAAGGTGTTATGTTTTGATACCCAAACGTTCGTTTTGAATGGACTATAATATGCCGGCAACACACCCCCGCAGTTTATTTTCATATCCTTTATGATCATTTTTATTTATCTTAACAAGGCAAATCTCATATAGGCAAGTCTAAATATTTAACACTCGTAAAAATGAAAAAAGGAAGGGAATTTGTGTTCAATTTATTTTTAAACAAGGCGAAAGAGTATAAATTTGTTAAAAAGATGAATGATTATATCAATTTACCTCACAGGATGTTATCGGAAGTGCGGTAGTGTTATTTCAAAGGGTTTACACTCAAATCAGCACCTAAACCTAGCTATTCAAAACAAACAGGACCATGAATTAATCAAGTGTCTGCAAATGCTCAATACACTAGACACCAATTCTTTTCCAAACAAACAGGGCCATAAAGTAATAAAACAGTTGCGACTGTTGGTGACAAAAGAGCCGACTCTGTTTTGAATCCCTGACTGACTGACGAGCACACAGCTTCCTTTAGATATATTTCTTACACATAATAAATGTCGACTCTGTTTTGAATCCCTGTTAAAGGAGTATGCACACATATCAGTGCCGTGCTCGGGACGTCGCAGATCCGTGTTCCGTCAAGGGCTCCGAAAAATATCGGTGCGCAAATTTTATATGAACTCGTTCACACATGTCCGTGCTCGGGCCGGAGTAAAAATCTTACTTCCCGGGCACGGCCCTGGTATGTGCGGATACTCATCCACTACACAATTAAATTCAACTCTGTCATAATTTGTCTTTCATACAAATTCAACTCTTGCCATGACCTTCGTTTGAAACTTCTCAAATCTTTGTTATAATTTGTGAAGGCTCTCTTGTGGAGGTCCCAGTTGCCCGAGACGTTAGCCCTATTAAATAGTTTTCTGACTTCTCTCATTTGCCTCCCATTAAAGTGGACAGTCTAGAACTGATGGCTGAACCATCCCTCAATATCCTGGGCATAACTTTAACTGAAGATCTGCGATGGAGTAATCACATATTCCAAATCGCTAAACAAGCATCACAATGCTTGGGATTCCTTAAAAGATGCAAATTCCTCCTTCCGCCGTCGGCCAGGGCTATAATATACAAATCCTACATTCGGCCCCGCCTCGAATTCAACTCATATCTCTGGGCAGGGGCACCGAGTACCACCTTAGCGTGGCTGGACAAGGTGCAGAACCGCGCTCTCCAACTCATTGGCGACGACGTCATTTGCTCCAAAATTGATTCACTAAGTCACCGCAGGAATGTAGCAGCTCTGGTTAAATTCTACCGCATCTACCATAACGACTGTTCCACCGAAATATATAATCTCCTGCCTTCACGGCGATGTTTTTCCCGCAACACAAGACTTGCCCATTCGGCTCATCCCCACTATCTACAGCCCTTATTTTCGCGCACACACCAGTTTAGTAATTCGTTCTTTTCGAGAACAACTCGACTGTGGAACAACCTTCCACAGTCAGTTTTCCCAAACTCATATAACACCCAAGAGTTTAAACGCAAGGTTCATCTCCACCTCCTCATGTACCCCCCAGACTCCCTCTAATCTGTTTTATTCTTTCTCTATCCTTCGAGCTAAGCTTACTACCAGACACCTGACGTTGACGTGTAAGACATGACGGACTGGTAGTACAAAGGGTGACACCTGAGCTTAGACTTTCACATAAAAAAAAAAAAAAAAAAGAGATCATTATTCCACCACGAAACCCCTTGGTTGGTGCTTCGAGGTCTCGTAGGGCAGCTTGTTGTTCGTTAAGGAATTGTTTTGATTAAAAATGTAGACAGTCCGAAAAGGAGGTAATGTCGTAGACAAGTTTTTCAAATAGTTTAGGGTTTTATGATAGGACGGTACTGCCTTTCTGGTTTTCCACCGTGTGATTATAACATGCTTTATGGGTTGGATAGTAAATATTTATCAAGGATGTTTAAAATAATAGGATAGAAGTATGGTACCACCTCGGCAAGGAAATTGCCTGCAAGTCTATGCTAGTGACTGCGAATTTAGCAAGGGACAATTTGCAGCCAAATCACCATCGCTAAAGTCCCAAACCATTGAAATTAAGGTCAAAGACTCCTACGGAGTAATGGAAAGAATTAGAGAATAGATGTCCCTCCGGTGGTAATTAGATAAGTCCATTGCCCACAAGAATTTGATTGTCTGATTAATTTGATCTGAAGCATTGCCATAAAAACTCTCGATAAGCTTTATATCGATAGCATTTATGACCTTAATAAAAAGGTTATTGTCTTCCTTGTCAGAGATGAACTTGTTTAAATCTGCTAAATCCAATATATCGTCATTACAGCAGATTGTCTCAATAACTTTATCCAAGATATGATGTAAATCGTCATATTTAGATAAGTAAGAATTGAGAGGTATGTGCGAGTAGAGTATGTCTTTCATTACATGTATGATATTTATGAGTTGAATTTTTAGAGGAACATTTTTATAGAGCTTATAAAGTCCTCATGTAAAATCTAAGAGCAGCTTTTATGGTCTAAAAGAACAATATTTTACTATGATTTACTGATATTTTGTATCCAAAATAACAATTCAATTCCTCTTTGCTTTACCTTAAATAAACCTTTACTCCATGCGCCTGCCCCTTTTCCCGTCATGCTGATAGTCCAATTGAGAGAGTTACTATAAAGCGTACTACTACACTTTGCTCAAAATGTTGATGATTAAAAAATAAATCAAAAAAAAAAAATGCAAAATATTTCGTTTTTTAGTAAATGGACATTGTTATGTAAAAAGAAAATAAAAATAAAAAAAAAGAAATTATATCTACGTAATTGATACTAGGTTTAAGAATTCAAACTAAGAAAGTTGTTTAACAACGTTAAAAAAAATATGTATAAATAAGTAAAAAAATTCAAGATTGATAGCATTGTTAAAAACCATTTGTATGATTACAAATTAAAACAAAAAACACATATTAACCACAAAAAACAACAAAACATTGTAAATAAATAATGAAGCAAAATAAGCAAATTGTGTATACATGTAGAGAAAATAAAATGAGAATTGTATCAAATTGTTAAACTGTTTAAAAAAAAATAAATATTTAATAAAACAAAAATGAAATTTAAATTAAATAAAAACAAAAACCAAAAAATTGTATTTAATAATAAAAGTTTTATGAAAAAAAAAACACAAAAACCACGTCGTTAAAAGTTGTATTAAATAAATTAATTAAATATATAAATAAATATAAATGAACTTTTTAGACATCGGATTGAAAAGTTATTGTAAAAGTTAAATTATAATAAAACAAAAAAAATAAAATAAAAATGAAAAACAAAAACAAAAAAACTATAAATTATAGGTAAACAAGAAACATTTATATGCATATATAGCTTCCTAACATAGGTTTAGTATATAATAGGAAAAAAAAAATAATACAACAAAAACAAAAAATGAAAATAATAATAATAACATTAAGCTAAATAAATGGGGTATAATGTTGGTAATATTTTGGAGAAATATATTTAATATATAGGCTTATGTAATTAAATACAAAAACAAAAAATAACAAAAAAAAACATGAAACAAAACAAAAAATAAAACAATATTTTTAATTGTAGTTATTGAATCCGTATTTAAGTAATTTGACTAAATAATAATAATAAATAATGAAACAATGATGAAAATATAAACTTACATTATATTTGACTTTTGTAAATTTATTTAAAAAAATGAAAATAAATAAATAAAAAAAAAACTGATTGAAAAATGGAATATATTCAAAAACTAATATTTTACATGTGCTAGAATAAATTAATTGAATTGTAAGTATGTATGAATAATTTATAAATAAAAAAAAAAAACAAAAAACAAAAAATGAACTTTAAAGTTTTTATTGTTTTATTTAATAAGATTGCTTTAAGGGGATCGCATATTTTCTTGTGTTTAGGTAAAGGCTAAAATATATGGTATAAAAATACCAATAGAAAATTTTTCCCAAACTATAAGAAAATGCTGCGAGCTCGGTAGCGTGTAAGACAGGATCTGGCAGGTATCTCTCTATTCTACGAAGGTTGCATTTGCGTTCATTTCCGGTGCTCCCAACTAACCGACCCTGGATTGGCATTAGGACCAGGTCGGAGGTAGTTCTTGCCCACCGGTCCTACAGTAGGATTAAAGCTCTGGCAAACATGATTTAGAAATAGAACAAACCCTTCCAACACAGAAGGCGCACTTCTCAGCTGGGCCAAGAAAAATTAACCAACTCAGCACAATCAAGCGCTGAGATGAGGCTCTCAACTAAGCATTCAAACATAAAATTATAAAATTATAAACATCCAAATTAACATGTAACCCACGCAAGCAACAGGAAACTTAAACGGTCAGGTGAGATTTAAAAGACTCCTTTTAAGGACATCTTTACTAATGCTCACGCTAAAGACAATAATGTTTTGGTTCACGTTAATGAACATGCCATTGACAGGTTCAAATCTGCCGTAATTCGTGTTAGATTAGTTGATTTATAAAAGAGGTGGTCCTCTTAGATTATAACGACTCTCTCTAAATGACCCAAGGCTAGTTAGAAAACCGGTTTCAACCTTTCCATTAAGCAGGTGTTGAACAAATACAACATCGGCCACCTCACGACGCTTGTGAAGAGAGCTTAAGTTGAGTAACTTAACCCGGGATTCATATGCTGGAAGAACTAATGAGTTTTCCCAAGGAAGATGATTCAGTGCGAATCGAACGAATCTTCGTTGAACCGATTCAATAGCTCTAACATGCAAATAATAGTGAGGAGACCAAACGTGGGATGCATATTCGAGTAATGGTCTGACAAGAGAAATGTATAGGTGTCTAGTAATCAAGAGGTTGCTAAATTCTTTGGAGCACCTTTTTTTTTAATATAACGATACATTTGATGTGAATGGAAAAATCCAGCTTACTATCAAATCTAATCACGATACAATTTCATGTCATCAGCGTAAATCAATATTCTACAGTGTCTTAGCAAGGATACAATGTCATCAATTGATAAAACAAAAGAGAAGAGGACCAAGATGACTTCTTTGAGGGACACCATATGTCGCCCTTCAATAGCTATTGATTTGGATCCACGAAAAAGAACTTGGTAGGTCCTGTCAGCTAAGTAAGACTGGAACCATACTAGAAGAGCGTGCGGAAAGCCTAATATTAATTTGAGAATTATAATGGAGAGGAAGAGCTTTTGTCAAATGCCTTACTAAATTCAGTGTCAACACAATCAGTTTGACAACCGGAAACCAAGCCCTCGATATTATGAGAAGTGAACTCAAAAATATTGGTGGTAGTGGAACGAGCTGCAAGAAAACCATGTTAATTCGCCGAGACCAGCCTCTTGCAGATAGGAACGAGTGTAGAATAGATAATTGATCCAAAATGTTTCGGTATAACAGATGGGGGCCTCCGTAGCCTAGGGAGAAAGGCGTCTGGCTACCATCCCAAAGGTCGAATCCCGGCCAGCCCCACGGTCCTTCGCCTTTTCCACTTTCCCACCTACATAACTTTGGCCCCTGTGCTGAAAGTCGAGTCATATGACAGTCGCATGGAGATTTCGATGTTGCCTCGTTTTTTAGTTGGTGTGCTGAGAGACGGGTGGTGTGACAAGTCGTTTGAGTTGAAGAGATTGTCGTTTCAGTAAAATTACGACTATCAGCACAGGAGTCTGAGATTGTATGTGCTAAGTTTTTGTGTTTCGTGAGGAATAAACATTTTTAGTTAAATTCTTGTTGTGGTTTAGTAGTTCGGAAGATGAAGATAGAAATGCGAAGAATTAAAAATTTTATATTATTATTTCGTGTAATTTGTCAGCATATCTCTGCCCTCGAATTCTTTTCTATTTGTAATTTTTATTCAGAAATTATTAAAAACTAAATTAAACACTCCAAAATAAGAAATATGTGTTTTCTTTCAAATTTTCCTACTTTGTCACTAACGCAAACAGCAGACCAAATGAGACAACAAAACTGCAATAAAAACGACTGTTAGCACACCAAATAAGCTTTTGTTTATGTCAGCAGATTTTACACGACAAGAATCGACTATCAGCACACCGCTATACTAGCTTCACTTCATATGACAGCAAATACGACTTTCAGCACAGGGGCCTTTCCTTCTTTCTTCTTCCCTTTTTACATTCCTGATTCCTCTTGTCATAGCCTTCCTTAGCCCTTCCCCGCTCCACCAAAGCGCATATCATCGGTTGGTTGATGGAATTCAACTCGTTTCTGGAGGCATATCACTCCAGCGAGTTGTTTCTCGATTCTCCGATGTTAAAGTCGCGATAGCAATGGTTGGTTGGGAGTAGGTGGACTAAAAATTTCGCGAGTAAGCCACCTTCAGGAAGGTAGTTATCGTCATCTTCGACATATGCCCATTGAATTGAATTGGGTAAAAATTGAAATCACCTAGAAGAAGTAGCTCATCAATAGTTGTCATCATAGTCAGAATGTGATCAACACAAGAGATGAGAATATCATGTAGGTTTTTACCTCCATCATCAAGTGTGCTAATCATATCTGGTGAAATATAGCAGCACAGCAAGAAGCGATTTGTTTTGGAGAAGGAAATTTTGAGAGCGAGAGTAGCTCAATGTCGAGGTGTATAGAGAAACTAGGAAGCGAGATTGGGTTAGAAATTAGTGGCAACTACAAGCGAGAAGTACGCCACTCCCATGAGCTTCCAAGTCAGTGTAGCGATCCCTCCGAAACACTTGGCTCAGAATTAAGAATGCCTTCACGGAGTCGGGCTTCAGTAAATGCTATGACATCGAACCCGCTGACCGTCGATGCCTGAAGAATGTCATTAGTTTTAGACCTGGTCATCCTTACATTCTTGTAGTAGAGGGAGAGCGACTCCAGTTTTTTGACATCTGTGAAGCGAGTGTAAGTGTTGGCATGAGGAGTTCGAGTACGTTGAACAAACAGTTTGGTTTGTTTGACTGGACTACTTAGGGTGTTTAATCCTAAAATTCAACCCTAAAATGAAGCGATTCCAACAATAATGTGGCCTATTGGCCAAAAATCCAATGACAATCAGACTAGCCTGTTATTATGTATAGTTGGAATTGCATTCTCCATAAAAAACCGTAACATTTGGCTTTTATCTGTTCCAGCAATGAAACCATTATTCTTATACATATCTATAAAAATTTTGCAAATATTGTATGCAGAATGTGACTTCTACATCATTTACCTACCAACATTTGAATAAGTTAATGATGAAGTGGGATGATCAACTTACAATTACTCAAGCACGTACAAGTAAGTAAACATTCGTTTACCTCTTATTCAACTTTCAACGTAATTCGTTCAGCATATTTCAACAGTAGATATGTATTAGAATACACCGATGAGGTGATAATTGAAAAATTTTCCAACTGGAATTAAGTTACACGGCCGCCCGCTCGTGTGTAATCAACAAGAACAATTCATTTACATTACATCCCTTCACATGACAATTATCAGTGCTCGTATCATTCACCCACACCAGACACTGCAGTCCCTTCTGTGATCCCACTGTCCATTATGGGACTCCGTTGGCACTCGAACATCACAGCTTTGTCGAGTATGTCTACGAACTGACAACGAACGCTATAGCTACCGGCATTTTTATGGTGTTTTTACAACACAATTTGCGGTAGGAAACAGAGTTACACAGAAACACAGCTCGACAAATTTTCGCATTTAACATTGAATATGCAAAAACATTTTTGGCGAAATTCTTTTTAGGCAATATAATTACGAATATACATGATTTAAAGCTGCTAGACTTGGTAGAAGGACAATATTTAAGGAAGTTCGTTTTTTTTATTTAATTTTATAAAAAATTTAATAGCTTCATCAATTACAACAGTATACTTATAATGTATGGTTAATTGTTGACTTAAAAATCGGAGAAGTCGGAGCTATCTAGCTTCTCGCATTCTAAATCATAAAAAATCATAAGTGGAAAAAGTTTACTAGTAAATCATATGGCTTGGTATTATGGTTGCTCTGTTACTACCACAAACGCTTTGCTTCTAGGCAATAATATATAAAATACTAGCTGGGACCCGGTACACCTCGCTGCACCCATAAGCCAATAGTAGCCAATAAAAACTATCCATTGACTTGGTTTTTTTTTTCAAGGTATGAATTTTACACAGATGAAGTGCCTCAAAGAACGGATACATGGGTCTTGAGATGGCCGCCATGGACCTAACGGCATATTGAGTATATACATAATATGTGGTGAGTGGCCATTATTTGTATGGGCGATTTTATTTTTTACATTTTTGGTGGTGCTAACCCCTAGAATGGTGCTCTATACCGAAAAAAAAATCCTACAAAAATTTCAGCTGATTTGGTACAGTCTTACCCGTGCTAAAAACGTGGTAAAGTTTATTATTTTATGAGAAAACTTCCATTAATCAACGTTTTTGATTTGCTTCAATTTTTTTACGCAGTCCCTATACAAAAAAAGTAGACACGTAGGTATATTTCCTTTTTTTCGGTCAATATTAAGGGGGGTAAAATATCTTCGAAGAGAACTTCACGAAAAGACTTGTAGTTTATTTAATTGGGAATTGCTGTCGCGGAGTGAGTTTTTCAGTGGTAATTAATGTATTTCTAGTTATCTCTCTGGAAAAATATGTTTTTTATAGTAAATTTCCCGGGGAAATACGATAGTATTATTTATTTATTTTTTTAAAAACGTGAACACATAGTAAAAGGTTTTTTAAATTTTTAATTGTTAATAACAAATATTAAAATGAAACACTTTTTACAACTATTAAAATATTAATAAAGATCTCTTCATTACCTTTAAAATGATATCTTACTTAACTCAATGCGATGAATAGAACCGGAGTAATAGCGATTTAAAAAAGGGCATAATCGGCAAGTGACGTAAACTTACCTTCCCCAACCATATTTTGGAAAATATTGACCGAAATAAAAAAAGAAAAAATACGGGTACGCTTGTTTTGTATAGGGACTGCGCAAAAAAAATTTGAAGCAAATCAAAATGTTGATTAATAAAAGTTTTCATACAAAATAACAAACTTTATCCTCGGCACGGGTAAACTTCAAACAATTGAGATTAAATTTTTTGGAGAATTATTTTTTAATAGTAGAGCCAACCCATAACCCATTTCACGGGTTAGCATGTACAAATTTCCGATTTTTAAAAATAAGGGCCACCCTAATACATATATTACTTATTGTATTCTACTTGTCATCCCCTTTCATTTGATACCCATGTCGAGGGGGTTGTGAAGAAAGTGGTAATCCGCCGTCTTGAGACGGCCGCCATGGATCTATACTATATCGTTATTGTATTTCAGTATACTTTCAATAGCTTCATGGCCTACTTTATTGTTTGACAGCTACGTAAATTTGAAATTTTTATTAAATGAAATGATTCAATTTAATGACAATTTTACATTTACGAAGCTGTCAAACAATAGGTAGGCCATGAAGCTATTGAAACTAAAATCAAGTGAAAATTCTTAAAATTACCAATTTTTTTAGATTTTCAGCTGTCTCTTTTGGTTAAAGGTATAAAAAATAGCCTACGACCTATTCTCAGACCTACCAAATATACACAACAAATTTCATAAAAATCGGTCAACCCGTTTCGGAGGAGTTCGGTAACAAACACTGTGACACGAGATTTTTATAGATATTAGATAGAAAAATTATTCATAGTATAGGATGACATTAAATTATATTTTAGTTCACCCATAGTCATGGGCGGAGCTTTTATAGGTGTAAATGGATCACATGCACCGGGCGCAATTGGACAGGGGCGCAATTTTAAAAATTGAGGTTTAAAATAACAATCCAAGATATATAACAGTAGGTGAATGAGTTGTAAACTAGTTAATAGATATTAGTTGGTTTATTTAATTTAAAAAAAATCCATCTTTTTGTTGTAAACTGCGCAATATGGCATACTGCACCGGGTGCTAAATAATCGAGCCCTGCCCATAGGTGATGCGGTAAAATGAAATAATTGACGAGAAAAAGAAATGAAATAAATGAAAAGAAATACATCAAATAAAATAACAGATTGTTCAGGATAGATATATAACTTATTCCTAAGGTTATATAACATTTATACGTCTTTATACCTATTATCACATCGGACTAAATCAGGTTCCTTATTGGAAGAGTGCTGTCCTAATAGGTTCGATCTATTTACTTATTTAATATAATAAAAGGTTTTTTTTTTTCTTTTTATTTCATAACTAAATTTATTAAGTCGTTTTTCTCTAGTGATTTCTAACTAATAACCTCTTTCGTTAAAAGCTGTTGTTGTTTTGTAGAAGGTGGTAAGAAAGTGACTTCATCTGACAGTTCCAAAAAAGGAAGCAGTCATTTTGCAGCATAGAAACGGGGAAAGATGAATCTGGGCGATAATGGACGACGAACCATTTGTTTTCGGTACTCATGTACATTGACGCGCAGTGTCTCAGTACCTACATTTCAAATATTTGTATTTCCTTAGCAATGTTGAGCGAAATTGAGAACTAAACCGGAAAAGCATAAGAGAGCACAGGCCGGGTGATGGTCTTATACATTAGAGACTTAGTATTACTATATATAACTTTAGAGTTAATGAGTGGTTTTATACTGGCTAGCACTAAGCGCGCTTTTTGAATCTTCAACTTAACGTGGGGACTCCATTTTAGTCAGTAATGCGTACTAACCTTTAGATACTTCAAATTGGTTTTGGGGACCAGCAGCACTTCCCCGAATCTGATTCTAACATTCCTAGATTCGGCAGGTGCAGCCCTATGCCCTTTTCTATTAGGGTCTCTGAAGCATATTATTTCACACTTGTTCTTGTGCACTTAGATTATCCATTTGCACAAGAATTACACAGTTATATCAACATGTTGAATCGCTACCGCTGCCTTCATTGGAGATACTTCCGAAGTCATGACCACTGTGTCGTCTGCGTACTGAAGGCAAATCATAGAGAAACATGGTAAGCAAATCATAGAGAAACAAGTTAAACAGCCTTGGGCCTAGAATGGATCCTTGCGGCACCCCTGTTTCCATTCTGAGCGGTTGTATGAGGTTGGGGAGAGGGCAGCCTAAGGTGGCTAGCTTCAATAGCAGATTTTGAATAATTTTCTCCGTTGAGTGTTCCTTCTGAAAGCCGAATTGGGAATTGGGGATACATTTATTCTCAAAACAAAACTTCTCAAGCTTTCCCAGGACCAGTTTTCTTAAAGTCGTCAGTACATGAGGGCCTGGATAGCTTTCGGAATAGGGAATATCTTGGCTCTCTTGCAGTTTTTTGGTGGTTGGGGCTAGGGGGCCTGTTCGATCCTAGCTATGATCTCATCCGCCTGTCCGATTATCAAATCGTAGGAGTCCTTCGTGAAGATTTTTTCGTACTGGTCACTGAAGACATGAAGCTTCTCCTCTGGATTAGTGATAGTTCTTCCATCAACAATTAATTTGAAGTTCTCCAAGATATCATTTCCCTTCTTTCTCAACGTCAGGCGGTCGATCTCCTTAAACGCCAGTCTAATTTTGCGCAACTCCCTCTTATACCCAGCGTTTGCGTCTAGCCTTAGTCTTTCATGAACCAGTTTATTAAGGCAGGTTATTCTTGCTGAGAGCTCAGCATATTCTGCGTTCGGTCAATTTCCGTTTCGGCAAAAGATTCTTCTGAGGGCCAGCAGCCAACTACTTCGTACCCTAATGAGTTCCAGGCTTAATTCCGAAATACCATTATATTTATATTTCAACATCTTGAGTTCGGCATGCCTGTCCGCGCATTCCATAATTAACTCAGGAATTCTGCTTGCGACGAATTCAAACTCCTCATTTGCGTGGCTTCTGTAGATCAAGAGGGGGGGTATCCAGAAGGCTTCTGCGTAGATCTGCATTAAACAAGTCCCACTTAATCAGCCTTATTCTCGTTGCCGAGAGAAAATCTTCCTAAACTCCTGAAGCATTAAGAAATCTCTCACTACCTTAATATTTCCACCTGGAACTACCCACAAGAATAAGACTTATATTATTGAAATTCTTAAGTAGCCTTTGCACAAACAGCACTATGGTTGCAACAATTCGCCTGTAAAAAAACTTCGCACTCCAGGGGCCCGATTCCGCAACGGTGAATTTTTGGCCAGTGAACACCAAAGGAAAAACTCACTGACAACCTCGGTGTTCACTTTTCGTTAAAATGCCACTGTCATTATAAAATTTAACTAGAAGTTTGAAGAAAGGATAAAATTTTTAATTTGTTTTAGTTAAATTAAGAATTTTTATTAGTAAACATTAATTGTAACATTCGATTTTTTGAAGTTGGAAATTTTTAGAACGATTGGACAGGATTTCCTATTAAGTATTTCTGTTCAACGTTGTGTTGTATTCACGAAGTAGCAGACATTTTAAAAATTCGAATTAAAAAAAATCTCACTATAAACTAAAACATCTTATTTTTACATACCAAAAAATATCTCAAACAAATTACTTTTAAAAAAATTTAAAAAACTTTTTTAAAAATAATCGCATGAAATATCAAAAAACTCGTCATAATTCAAACTCACCGTAAATTCACAGCCTTCTACTCAGTGCAGGCGCGGATTCAAGGGGGGGGTCACGGGGGTTATGACCCCCCCAAAAGCTCGAACTATGCAATAATAGTTGAGATGGGAGAATCCAAAAGCTGCTGATACGCTTCTGATACTTGACGAACATCTTGAATGTCTCAACTGATCAATGTCTCGTTCCAACATGTCTAAAGAAAGCATTTCATTAAATTCGGTAACAATGTTGTCCAATAAACGAATGAAGATTCTTCTTCTGTCTGGAGTTTGATTTTTTAATGATTGTCACGGTGTTTTTGACGATAAACAACCCGTGCTTCTTTGAATTCCTCATCCAATTGTGCGGCGAGATGTTGGGCTTCAGTAAATAACCGTCGAAAAATAGAATCTACATCACGTGTTTTGGTCAGCAAGGGTATCTTTGATCATATCTGTTGCTTTTTTCAAATCTAATGAAGACGTTTGGAGTATTCGGCTCAAAGGTAAAGTTGTACCCGATATATACAAAAAGCAAAAGTTTATTATGTTATTAATGACTATGATAAAAAATCAAATAGTACGAGTATTATACACGCCTAGAATGTCATTTAACCATGCAGATGAAATTGGAAACTCTAGGCTGAAAAGTACAAGACGAAGATTTGCCGCAGCAGATGCATTTTTCGCGTCCTCCCACACCGAAATCTTATTAAGTGCCTTACACTTTTTTATTAATTGTTCACCCTCAAACTGCATGAGCCCAACGTGATTTTCTACCCAACTAGCAAAGTTGGTTTCTACCAGTCTAGCAAAGTCCTTAAGTGACTTGCCACCAAGATGTTTTTTAAAAATGTTTGCAAAAGAGGCAGAAAGAGCTAAAACTGCTCTCATTGCTCCTGAAGCATTGCGACAATTTGTAACTTTGGCAGATTTTAATAAAGAATTGTTAACAAATGATTACTGCAAGAACAACGTCTTGCTTGAATGGCTACTTTCGTCAACTCCTGACATACCCCTTTCAAATCAGACGCCATCACCGAGCAATTATCTGTTCTAATTCCAACCAAATATTTTAGGTCCAAATCGAATTTCTCACACAGATCAATAACGATATCCTCGGAACGAATTGCTTGGTATGCATATCAAAGGCTGCATTCGGCATCGTCAAATGACCGTCAATCAACTGCATCGGTTGCACAATTGACTGAGACAGTTTACAGAAATGACTAGTTTTACAAAAGCAAGCGCTGCAATTTGACGATTCCGAACACCTGACTGCAATACCGAACGAATGAGTTGCGTCTACTGCCCTGCAAATGACGTTACCGAATGCAGCCAAAATATGATGAAATTCTCTGATTGCTCTGTTGCAGTAGTAGCGATAGGATAAGCTAGCTAAGGTGTTTTGTATGAGAATTGTAGGTCGTCTCATCAAATACAACTGCGCAAAGCTTTGCCGCTCTAACTCTATCCATAAGGCTGGTCGTCCACTGGAAGCGTATTCGAGCGGCTACGCGCTTCGGCGACATGAGCGGCTACAAGCGGCTCTGAGATACGCGGCTACACGCTACAGGGGTCGTCCACTGCAAGCTTTTCATGCTGCTCAGTTTGAAGTAAATTTGACATAATAATTTTGTGATTTGTAAATATAGAAGGCTTTTAGTACAGTTAAATTAAGCCGAAAAAAGTGGAATAGCGGAAATGATTGGGTACAGGTTGAAAATTGGCACAGAGCTGCCATTTAGGGTTCTCAATAAGGGGTTATAATACAAAATCACAATTTTATTCGTTTTTTAGCATTTTGCTCATGCTGCCAACCTACATACAAATGGAGTCACTCAAGTTCGTGTTATTTTTATCAAATAAAAGATTACACATTCACCTAAAAGATGAGTCTAAGTATATTGGTTTACGATAATTAGTAAACTAGTTATTCAACTCTAAATAAATTGAAACAAAATAAATTTTTTTTTCTCGTAAGCACCCTGTATTTTAGTAGTTAACCTCCTCTCTAAAACACTATTTCTCCAAATGCATCCAGAAACCATCCCTAAAAAAATTAACAACGTTGGACTACTACGTTGAACGTCTGATAACCTATACAAGTCGTGAATGAGTGCATATGAGTATTTTAAATCTTTAAAACGGTGATATTTTTTGAATGGCAATTCGTACGGGAAAATGTATAATAACTTTTTAGTAGAGAATCGCACGATCTACAAACTTTGTCAACATTATTTTATTATAGGACTTAAGGTTTCAGATGTATTTGCAAAAAACTGATATATTGACCCTAAAACCCCCTAAAAAATGAGCTTCCCGGGGTAGAAAATCGGTAGACTTTATAACGCCTTATTGAGAACCCTAAAAGGAAGCTCTGTGTCAATTTTCAGCCTGTACCCAATCATTTCCGCTATTTTTCCTGTACTATTTGGAGAAAATTATTTCCTGATTCGAGCGGCTACGCGCGACCGATCCAAATTAATTTGGATTCGCGCGGCACGCTCGAATACGCCTATAGCCGCCCGCTCAAAGCCGCTTGCAGTTGACGATGTTTGTATGAAATTCTTCATGTTGCATCTGTCGCGTGTTACCGGGCCTGGGTTACCGGGCCAGGGAGAGAAAAAACGGTCGAACACTATTAATAGGAAAAAAAAAAACACTATTGACTGTATGATAAGATTTAAGGCCTGGTCACACCGAGCGCGGTGCGGCGCGGCGCGATGTGGAGCGGTATACCGCAGGACGGCGAGATGGGGCGGCTGATTCACATTAGCCGCGGCGCGGAATG
The DNA here is from genome assembly GCA_949987705.1 of Thereva unica. Classification (NCBI taxonomy): domain Eukaryota; kingdom Metazoa; phylum Arthropoda; class Insecta; order Diptera; family Therevidae; genus Thereva; species Thereva unica. The sequence goes on along the minus strand of CATLJY010000204.1, from coordinate 19,297 downwards.
GTTTTAAATGTTGTCTACACGCGGTGCTTTTTCCAGAAAAACTAAAAAAATCGTCGGCGGCGGCGGCAAAAATTGGTTTTGAGTAATCATAAATTTCGCCGCTCGGCGAAATATAAAATTGCCGCACCGCGCCGCTTCTGGTGTGAATCACAGACTTATTTTTCCCAACAACATCGCTGAACGGAATTCGCGCCGCGCCGCGCCGCGCTCGGTGTGACCAGGCCTTTATTAATTAATTATTTGACGTGTATACTTGTTGGAGACCGAATCAACTCTGAGGAAAAAGGAGCTGTTGGTTTCTTTCGCAAACTCAATTATCGCGTCGAAAATGCGGTGAAGTCAGCGCATTTTCAACTGGTAAATTTGATAAGGCAGAGGAAATTGAAACTTGAGAAAGAATTTTATGCAGCTTATGGTTCGTTGGAATGTGTTTATTCTGCATTTCAACGGATCATAAGCTGGTATATTAAATTTATTGCCGATAAGGCAATGCAAGAAAACATGCGCAGTTGAATTTATGTTTGCGTAAGAATTTCACAACACTCCTCCCCCCTTACAAAAGAAAATTTTCGTTATTTTAAAGTAGGGAAAATTTCTTAAAGTAAAAAAAAAAGTGCAGATAATTGATAATTAAAATGTGTACGTATGCAACTTTTGATAAAAAAAATGAAGTAAAGTGCGATAAATTTATATAAATTTATAAAATAAAATTATTTTAAATTTTTTTTTTTTAATTTGTAAAGTTTCTTATTCTTAGTTATATAAACTCTTCGTATTACCGTTTATCCTTATTAGTCTACTTGATTTTCAGCGCTAGGCTGTGTGCAATTGCTAACAATTCTGATTTTTAGATATTTCTTAACTAATCTAGTGAGGAATATAATTACTATCATTATTATCATTATGATTACTATAATAGAGGTAGTAGTATGAAATTCGTGTGAAATAATTCCTACATGATTATTTTCCAAATTGTTCATGTCCTTTACCCGGTTCAAACTAATACTTATCTCATCTAAATCGAGGTTTTCTATGTATTTTAATTTTGTCAAGGCGGTTACTGGAGGACTTTGGAATATTTGGCGGAATTTTTATTGAATGGTCTATGATGGAGTCCGAAAAGTAATATGCGATGGACGTGATTGAACGTGTTCCTAATCTGGCTTCTAAATTTACTTGTGTAGTTAGTGCCTTGCACTTCGGTGCCAATGGCAAAATTCCCGTTTCAACGATTTTGGTTGAGTAAGATGTATTTTTACATATTATCCTTAAGTTGGTTACTGTCGGGACGAGATATAGCCATGTATTTGTTTTTTGTAATGGGTGCCAAAGCTCATGGTTTAGACTGAAGATTCTGACATCGCAATCGCGAATATTGTGCTCTCCGAGACTCAATGCGATTATACAGTTTCGTTGGTTATAGTTATATGTTACAAAATTTTGGTTATATATGTAGGAGTTTGCTTCCGTTTCTAGGCATTCATCAAATTCACTTTGCTGTAGGAAAACGTACCTTCGATTTATTACATTTATTGCGGTATATTCCGCGTCAGGTTTAACATATATATAGGTATCGTTTCCACGTTTAATAGGCAATGGCGTTAACTTGAATAGTTTAAAACTTTCAGATATTAACGGGATTTCGATCGAGAACACCAGATCGGTTTTTACGTATGCGGCTTTTATTTTCGAGATCCTATTAAGGATAGGTAGGTTTTCTATTGTTGGTTTGATGGGGAGTCTAATATTGTCAGTTAGTTCTAGCTGGACTTCCATTAAAGCTTTCACGAATAAAGCAGAGTTTGTCAAATGACGGTCTAACTTTCCTATCTGTGCTTCTTGTATAATATTCAGTAGTTCTTTTTGTTTGAACAGAAAGCGTTCTGTCGCCTGAGTCATAATATTCGAGAGCTCTTCGAATAGGCGGAAATGTTCTACATCTTCAGCGAGCTGGGATACGTTTGCAGAAATGTTGGACAGCAAGTCTCCTATTTCGTTGAAATTCCTATTAATTGTATCGTAGGTTTTATTAACTGTTTTTATCCAGTGAGACATTACGGAAGTTTGCGCATCAATGGCGTGATGCAGGGTGAGTTCATTGTCTTGCAAAGTTTTTAAAGCTGAGTCTATGAGTTCCGCATCATCGTTATCCATGATCCCGAATAGAAATTTTCCCATGGAGCCGATTCCATTTATAATGCCTCTCTTGGATCGCCTGTCTCTGGTGAAGATTTGCCGAAGGAATTGATGGTCATACCTGATTTCTGATAGGGTACTGTTCAATAGTCTTATCGCAATGATGCAATGGAAGCAATTCCATGGATTTGTTGCAAGTTAGAACTAGTGTCTGAAAATCGATGTCGAGTTGTTTAATTTCGATTTCGAAGGGAGTAAAATTCAGGTGGATAACGAATTTCCAAGTAGACGTAGACTTGTGCAGTATACCTATCTCTTCGTAGTATATCCCGGTATTGTTGGCTATAGGAGTCGCTATGTGGTGAGCTTCGGTTTTCATAAACCGTGTGCTTGAAACGGCGAAAATGAACCTGGAATATGCGTGGAAAAATAAAGTAGGTTAGTTTTGACTGGGTCTTTTGAAGGGTTTGAGAAGATTATTGTGTACTAGCTTAAGTTTTCTACCTATTTTAATAGTGGTCGTTTCTGGGGAGTTAATTTCTATGACTTCGAATGGTCCGTTTGCTTCCGGGGTTAGCTTTTTGTTTTTTCTGCCTATGTCATAAAGTAGAACTTCATCGCCGACGTTGAGGGTTAGGTCCTTAGTATTGCGATCATAGTACTTTTTAGATTTCTCCTTGGCTTGTTTTAGTTGTTCTCGAATGATGCGGTAACCGTTTTGTAGTCTAGCTTTAAGCTCTATGACGTAGTCGTCATAGGCCATAGGCCTGAAGATTAACGAAGAAAAAACGAAGGTTATGCAACAATCCAGAGCAGGACGATTTAGAATGGGAAGAAATATAACCATCGACGAACATAACCTAGAAGTAGTCGATAAAACAGTCTACCTTGGGTCTACTATCACAAAAAGAAACGAAGAAAAAGAAGAAATAACCAGACGAATACTACTGGCTAATAGAGCCTTTTATGCCCAAAAACAAATCCTGCACTCAAGATTTGTGCACAGGAAAACGAAACTCTCACTCTACAAAACAGTAATACGACCAGTACTGTGTTATGGTAGCGAGACTTGGACTATGACCCAGGACATAGAGGAACGAGTCAACAGGTTTGAGAGGAAAATTCTCAGATGCATAATAGGCCCAATCAGAGAGGATGGAATATGGCGAAGAAGATACAACAACGAGTTGTATGAAATTTTTGACGACCCACAACTCTCAACTTTAATAAAAATCAACAGATTGAGACTAGCCGGCCACGTGATCAGAATGGAGGACAATCGCATCCCAAAACGGCTTATGGCATCAGAAATTTCGGGAAGTAGGCCAGTAGGTAGACCCAGGAGGAGATGGATAGACTCTGTGACGGCTGACGCAGAGTCAATGCTCAACATCCGGAACTGGAGACATGCTGCAAGGGACCTCAAAATTGGAGAAATGCCCTTGAGGAGGCCAAGGCTCGATTTGGGCTGTAGCGCCATTGGATGGATGGACGTAGTCGTCATAGTTATATACTGGCTCTACGGCCCTCGTAATGGCTGACGGGATTTCTGGTTTGAAACCGAAAAGTGCCTCATAAGGAGAATAGTTTGTAGCTGAATGTGGTGTAGTGTTATGACAAAATGTGGCGTAATCCATCCAAGTATCCCAGTTGGCTGGGTCACTGCTTGCAAAGTTTCTCAGATAATCTCCTAGAGTTCTATGGCATCGTTCTAATGAGCCGTTAGACTGTGGATGGTAGGGGCTCGTTTGTATCTTTTTTATTCGAAGTAGCTTACAAGTTCGTTTAAAAACCTGCCCCACAAAGTTACTACCCTGATCAGTTAGAAGGTATTTGGGGGTTGATCAACTGAGCAATTTGGGATTTATCGGTTAGTTGGACTATGTCTGTGCTCTGGGAATTACTATCAGGCTTCGGAAATTGCGGGCTTGGGTTCATAGGGTCTTGTTCGCCCTTTGACTGAGATCTGGTCACTACGTGAACTTTGTTTATGTCTAACCGTGTCAGAGCATCAGCATTAGTATTAAGGTGTCCAGCACGATGGACAACTGTGAAATCATACTCCTCTAATTTTATTCTCCAGCGCATAATTCGAGAGGTTTGGTCTTTGTGATTGAAAATCCAGACAAGAGGTTTGTGGTCTGTAATTACCGTGAAAGTTCTACCGTAGACATACGGACGGAAGTGTTGTGCTGCCCATACGACCGCGAGGGCCTCCTTTTCGATCGTGGAATAATTTCTTTCTGCTCGATTTAGCACTCTGCTGGCAAAAGCTATTGGGAGATCAGCGCTTCCAGAATCATTAATTTGGGAGAGAACGGCGCCTATAGCTACATTACTGGCATCTGTCGTCAGATAGAAACGGCGGTTAAAAGTCGGATACTGGAGAATCGGTGGGCTCTGGATTGCCTGTTTTAACTTGGAGAACGCTTCGTCGCAGTGAGCATCCCATGAGAATTCCGTGTCCTTTTTTAATAGGTTATTCAAAGGGTTAGCCAGTTTTGAAAAATTGGGAATAAATTTCCGGTAATAGCCTACCAGCCCTAAGAATGATTTAATTTGTTTGCGGTCTTTAGGAGTTCTTATCGAATTTATTGCGGAGATCTTGGAGGGATCGGGCTTGATTCCTTCTTTTGTTATAACGTGACCTAAATAGGTTACTTCTTTGGAGAGAAATTTACATTTAGTCGGTTGCAATTTTAGATTGTGTTTTTTAAGACATTCGAAAACTTCCCTGAGTTTTGAGTTATGGTCTATGAGATTCCTACCGTAAATTACTATGTCGTCTAGATAGACGAAACATTTAACTCCTTGTAGACCAGTTAATACTTGGTTCATCAGTCGTTGGAACGTTGGAGGGGCATTACGCAATCCGAAAGGCATTCGGTTAAATTCAAAATGCCCATTTGGCGTACTAAAGGCCGTTTTCGCTTTGTCCTCTTCAGTTACATTGATTTGGTGGAACCCGTTCGCTAGGTCTAGTGTGGAAAAGTATTTCGAGTCTCCTAACTGGTCCAAGATATCCTCTATATTAGGAAAAGGGTAGGCATCAGCAAGAGTAATCTCGTTTAACTTTCGAAAATCGATAACGATTCTCCACCTGCGATTTCCGTTCGAGTCCTGTTTTTTGGGGACTACCAATAGCGGGGCATTCCAAGGACTTACACTGGGACGGACTATGTCGTCACTTATCATTTGTTCCACTTGTTTCTTTATTTCTTGTTTGTGGATTTCCGGAAGCCTGTATGGTCTTACTTTTATTGGCGGTTGGTTGGGAAGTGTTGTGATGTCATGAGTAACTGTCGGAGTGGACGTGAGTTTGTCACCTTCGAGAAAAAAAATCGAGTTATACTCTCGACAGATTTCGAGCACGGAGGCTCTTTCTTCACTGTTGAGTTGGTCTAATTCTAATAGTGTTTCGAGTTTCTTTAGACGTTCCTCGACGCGGTCAGAATTGGAAATGTGCTTGAGATTGTGCACATTATAGTCACTGAGCTTCTCGTAGTGCAACTTTGTCTGACTGGTAATTTCTACGTCATTATTAGATGAATTTAGAACCGCAATGTAGATATAACCTTGCTCGGGCTTAGTTACCGTGCCAGATGTATAGACCTGAGGGTATATTTCAGATGGAAAACAAATAAGTTCTTCTTGCTCCACAATGGGTCCGAATTTTAGAATTTTCTCCGACCTGGAAGGGATTTTGATACTCTCTCTTCCCACAGAAAACGGAATGGTGATGCACTGGTCTTTATAATCGAATTTTAAAGTGTGGTCCTTGTAACTTAGTATGGCTTGTGTGTTATCAAAAAAATCTTCTCCTATAATTCCGTCTTGAGCGATGGGGAAATCGGAGGGGACGACATGGAAAAGATGTGTGATGGCTACGTCGTTGGCTACTAACATGTCCAGGTAGGTGATTCCTTTAGACGGAATATATTCTGGGGTTACTCCATAAATGTGTATCACTTGATCCGTGTAAACTATCGCTTTGTCGTCGAGTGCGGCTAGTTTTATTAGACTCACACTAGCACCGGAATCTAGGAGTATTGTGCTAATTTCCTTGGTTGTTCCTGTCAACTTAATAGGAATTTCGCTTCTAAAAGTTTTTGAAGTTTTTAGGTTTAGTACACATTTGGTAATTTCCACGTTTAACTTTGTTTCTGTTCGAGAGTTAGATCGAGAGATGTCAGCCCAGGAAGTAGTTTTACAGTCGGCAGAAGTTCGAGACCACTTTGGGGATGAATTAGTAGATTTGGTAATGGGGTTATTATTGGAGATGGTAATTGAATTAGTATTGGAGTTAGTACGTGGATTAGTTTTTGAATTGTTATTGGAGATAGTAATTGAATTAGTATTTGAGTTAGTACGTGGATTAGTATTTTGGTTAGTATTGGAGTTAGTACGTGGATTAGTATTTGGGTTAGTAGTGGAGTTAGTACGTGGATTAGTATTTTGGTTAGAATTGGAGTTAGTACGTGGATTAGTATTTGGGTTAGTAGTGGAGTTAGTACGTGAATTAGTATTTTGGTTAGTATTGGAGTTAGTAGGTGGATTAGTATTTGGGTTAGTAGTGGAGTTAGTACGTGAATTAGTATTTGGGTTGGTATTGGAGATAGTAATCGAATTAGTATTTGGGTTGGGGTACCTTATTTGAGGAGTTGGACCCGAGTCCCGGTACCGCTGGAACTGGGCGTTCGATCGTTTCCCTGATTAGTATTAGCACTCTTTTATTCACGTTGCTTATTATTGTATTCACGCTTTCGGCACTGTTGAATATCATGACCCAAATTTTTACAATAACGACAGACCTTTGGTTCAGGGGCATTGGGATTCTTATTGACATTATTAACTTGCTCTCGCTTGGGAGGAAATTTAGGTAATACTGTAGGACTATTTAACTTGAACGATAATTTACGGCATTCGTTGGCTTCATGACCGAAGTTTTTACAGAATTGGCATTGTTTCCGTGGGGTAGTGGGAGTAACTTTTCGCTCAGTTTCTAAAAGTTTTTCCTCCTCTGCAGCGTAGTCTATGGCTCCTCGTAAAGTTTCGTGTTTAGTTGCTTTCAGAATAAGTTTGAGAGGGTGTCGAAGACCGCGTTTAAAATTATTTATTGCCATTTGCCGATTTAGCTTCCTTATGGCGGTGCTACCTTCGGCGGTTTCGTCTTTTGTTGTTGAAATGTCAAGCTCCTCTAGTAGTTTCTCGATGCGTGATGCGTATTCGAGGACACTTTCGCGGGGACCTTGTTGTAGATTGAACATTTCGGTCTGTATTATTTGGGGTGAGCGATCTTTTGAAAATTCATTCTTTAGGGCTCGTTCTATTTCGGGCCAGGTGTTATATGTGTTACTAGCAAAAACCCGCGTGCCTTGCAACGCCTTTCAATAAATAAAAATTGGTGTGCATAGTCCGGGATGATGTATAATGAAACAAAGCACAAATTTGCAAAACATGATTTTGAGTACATAAAATAATTTAGTTACCAATAAAAAATGTGTTACCCACAATTTTTTTTAAATTCGAGTTTGAGCACCACCTATAGGAAAAATTTTATACTACGTGACAGTACAGACACCTAGCCATATTCAGAATTCCTCTCATGCGCGTGGATTTTTACGTTCCCAGGTAATTGGCACCCTATTCAAGACTTTCCCTATGGCGGCCTCTACATTTGTTTTCCAAAAAAAGTTTTAAAAAAGATCATCAACTTTTCAAAATTGATGCCTATTGTGCAGCTCAAAAATTCATAATTCTATGCCCCTAAAAAATCGAATAAATATCCGTGGGAGGCGAACATTGGCAATATTATAAAACAACACTACTGATTTGATTCTGAAAAAGGACCACTGCTGCTTCCCGTTTTCTTGTTTCGGTGCAGCTAGTCATACCACCCGCACGGCACTGGTTCAAAATATATTCATGCAAGGCTAACAACTCACTGTAACACTTCTTTTTATACGATGCTCGATGTTTCCCTTGTAAGTATTAGAACGTTTGCGACATTACTAAGTGAGTGGACTTTGTTTAGTTGATATTTTACAAATAGTCATAAATGTCAAAACTTCAGCGTTTATTACGAAATTTCAAAGAGCAGCGAGCAGCTCAATGTCATATCTTTAATCTCAGAACATTTTCTATCTCCTATGTTGAGGAGAATAGTACTGAATTCTGAGTTCTCCGATTGCTATTTCATATTTTATTTTAAATGAAATTTTTCAATCTGTCCCTAAATGAGTGATCATTTTAGATCTGCATTAATTTCATCGGCCCGCGTATCTGTTGGAACAACTGGCAAGCTTTGTCCGAAATATATGCCAATAAAACAGTTTCACACCAAAATAAGTAATTGGTATTTTCTTCTTAAATCTTACATTGTTCTGTAAACGGCTTCAATAGATACTATATTTATCAAGGTGCATCGTCCCATTCCCAGACAACCATCATGCAGTCTTGCAAAACTTTAGCTTTGTGGCGGTTTTTAGATTTGTTACATGCAGAATTTTCCATATGATCTTCTCCGATCGGTATTATAAAGATAGAATGAGCTGTTTTTGCTTTTATGAGTAAAGTTGCCACAATCTCTGTTAATTACCCTGCTGGGATAACCCTGTTATTTGCACGTAAGAACGTCATGCCAGTGCCTCCTGTTGGGCCTTAAAAATTCACCCGTATTGACACTGTTGATAATGCGTCAACTTTGGTTTATTGTGCTCCATCTATTTTGTGTTTAGATTATTTTCAGACCCATCGATTAGTTGTGGAAATGGCAAACCATAATGAGTATTTCCACCAATTAAAAGAACAATATCTCGTAGTGACAGCATTTCATTCGCGTAGGTTGTAAAATTATACTCTCTTTGCCAATAAATAAATATTAAGGGATATTACAGTGTATCATTATGATAGTGTAATATGTGAGTCTCTGTGATTCATTGCAATCTGTTATCCTTTTTAATAAGTAGATATTATGACCCGGTTATTACAATACATGGTTAATTTACCAATAGCACAGAGATTTAATTTTTAGTCGGTTCACTGTAGTATGTAGTCAGGTTGCATCTCATAATTTAATTCCAATTGTAGACCTCAAAGAGCTACCCATTGGTGCCTAAGTACATATCGTATTTTAGGCAACCCTAACTACGAAAATTTTACCAAAAAGAAAAAGGCTTCATATAGTACGTAATTTTGGAGAACCTTAATAATTAGTTAGAGCTCTTTTAGACCTAGAATTGGAATGTTCAAAAAAGTCTTCACACTCTATTTCTTCCGACTAAGGATTCAAGTTTTCGGTCTAATCGGGGTACTTTTTACCTATAATTTCATTTCATTAACACCGGAACTTTTCCCTAGCGCCTCATTTGATACCCATATCGAGTGGGTTGTAAGAAAAAAAGTAGTCCGCCATTTTGTATTGGCCGCCATTTTGAAATTTGAATGCACCTCATAACTAATTGTATTCTACTTGTCATACTCTTTAATTTGATACCCATGTCGGGGGTGGGGGAGCCCAATTGCGAAATTCGCCCGCCATCTTGGAACCGCCATCTTGATTTTTTTACAAAGTGGTCAGATTATATTGACACCCGAACTATATATATGTGCAAAATTTGAAGTTTATCGGTTATAGGGAAGTGGGTCAAAATCAAATTTTAAGTTTTGTCTACATACATACATCCATACATACACAGAGATAGAGCTAATATATAGGGTATATAAATAGCCTAAAACATGCTCGCAAAAATACTGAATCTTCCAGTGAAAGTCCCATCCCGATCGGCCTAGCCGTTCCCGAGATTACCGCGGCCAAACAGACAGACATACAGACATACAGACATACAGACATACAGACAGACAAAAATTTTAAAAATAGTGGATTTTGTTTTAATTACATGTAAATAACCAAAAAAACTTAAAAAAACATAATTATTTTGAAATTACAGACAGACACTCCAATTATATTTATATAGATGACGCAAAATAACCTCATAGGCTCTATCTGTTAGTTTGGATTTTATCAGATCCAGGAATTCTTCCTTGTGCTCATTGCTAGTTGCACGCGTGTATTGAATTTTGGATACCTGAAGAAATCGGTGCAGACTTTTTGGGTCGCCATTGTATTCAGGGATTAGTTTTATGGCGTTAGACAAGTTGAAGGAAGACATTTCCGGATCGTCTTTGATTTTGAATTTATTTGAATCTGACGAGGATTCTTCGTCTAGAGAGTATTACTTTCCTCTGGGACAGTAGGGAGAGTAGGGGTGGTTTTGACTTTTGTGTGTTTGCTAACAGGAGAGGTTGGGACCTTTGTCTGTTTGCCGCTTCTTAACGTTATGGCAATAGCCAGTTCTTTTGACATAGGGGGGCGCAACTAAGGCGAAAAGGAAAAAATTGGACACTAGATTAAATTGAGAAATAGAAAAATAGAAAACACTCTCGTGGCGAGTAATAGGCAAGCAAAAAAAAACACAGAATTAATAACCCGATATAGCATATAAAATCCGATATAGCACATGAATTTTCGAAATTTTCGACAGTAATGATATATTTTTTTTCCACTATAGTAATCAGTCAGATCACAAAATCGTTGTAATATTCACTCAGTATTTAAAAATTTAAAATAAGTATATTTATATTCGAAACTCAATTAAAATCATAGTACCTATAGTATCATTTAGAACTAGATTCCTTTGTTTTTTTTTTTTGTAATCCTTCTTTTATATTTATATATATAAGTAGAAATGTAAGTGACTCCTAATAAAACACATACGAGTGAATATTGTAGTTGTGCAAAATATCTAAGCTTTTTACTAAAACTTTTGTTCTAAATGTGATATCTGAACGACACTTTTTTAAATATAATAATAATATAAAATTTTTTTGCTTACAAGTAATATAATCCTGACATACTGAACGGGCTGAAATTCATGTAGAGGTGTAGAGAGTGTGGGCACGCTCCTCCCACTATGTGTAGGCCGGGAATTGATCCTCCGACTTTCGATCCTGTTGCGGCTGCAGGTGCAGTGTTTTGGAGAAAAAACACCGGTTAGGAATTCGGCTTAGGCTGTAAGATGTGGGCACGCTCCTCCCACTATGTGTAGGCCGGGAATTGATCCTCCGACTTTCGAGCTGTAAGATGTGGGCACGCTCCTCCCACTATGTGTAGGCCGGGAATTGATCCTCCGATTTTCGATCCTGGCAGGTGCAGTGTTTTGGACACGAAAAATTGTCGTACAGAGATTAGTGCGCCGTGCCGTTCCCAGTGACCCTTTTAACGTGTTTAGCACAGGATTAATGGCACAATAGAAAAATAGAAAACACTCTTTTAAATTCACTTTTAATTTTTAAAACACGCGGGATCCCACGCTGCCACCAATTTGTTACCGGGCCTGGGTTACCGGGCCAGGGAGAGAAAAAACGGTCGAACACTATTAATAGGAAAAAAAAACACTATTGACTGTATGATAAGATTTATTAATTAATTATTTGACGTGTATACTTGTTGGAGACCGAATCAACTCTGAGGAAAAAGGAGCTGTTGGTTTCTTTCGCAAACTCAATTATCGCGTCGAAAATGCGGTGAAGTCAGCGCATTTTCAACTGGTAAATTTGATAAGGCAGAGGAAATTGAAACTTGAGAAAGAATTTTATGCAGCTTATGGTTCGTTGGAATGTGTTTATTCTGCATTTCAACGGATCATAAGCTGGTATATTAAATTTATTGCCGATAAGGCAATGCAAGAAAACATGCGCAGTTGAATTAATGTTTGCGTAAGAATTTCACAACACGCGCATAGCCGCGTGTAGCCGCTCATGTATGTAGCCAAAGCGCGTAGCCGCTCGAATACGCTTCCAGTGAACGACCAGCCTAATAGCTTTCTGAATTTCTTCTTTGCAAGGTTCCGTAAGTTGATTTTAGGTGGTTTTACTGATGTATGTCGCGATTAAACCCGCGGTTTCCAAATGATGCTGAACAGTAAAGTCACCAAATTCAATGAAGAGTGCCCTGAAGTTCCTATCATTTGCCACCAAACTATCTACTTTTCCGTCAGTGTCACGATTATAGAGAGGTTCATCATCCCTACATAATGTCCACGTAAGGAATATTCTGCTGACATCGTTCTCGGCTTTCTTTTACTTGTGCGTCCCGTTGTACACATAGATGCTGGGTTATAAAAAGTCTGAAGGAAACTTTTTTCAGCTTCTACCACCCTCTGATGATATTAGTTCCGTTGGTGAAATGAAAGCGTTCCATTTTTTCCAAGTAAATTTTCGAATGCTTTCAGTGTTTCGCTTTCTTGGTTTACTTTTAATTCCGTGACCCCCTCCAAAACAAAATTCTAAATCCGCGCCTGACTCAGTGAGAAATTTTTCATGTCGGTGTTCACCGCAAATGTCAGAAAAGATCATTCTCATTCTTGCGGACGCGAAAATAAGCAGTGTACACTGAAATCGGTGAACACCGTAAAACTCACCGTTGCGGAATCTGGCCCCAGAGGAGACACTTCTGAACTCGTCGGCAGTACCGCCAGAATACTGTAGAAAGTCAATATAATATACCCACGAAGCAGGCAATTAATTTCAAATTGGATACTGTGGTTTTTATGACATAAAAGAGCTGGTGTTTGACAAAAATTATGCGAGCATTGTTTGGTCGTGTCACTGAAAAAGTAACGTGAAAGATTTCAAGGTAATAAAGTTGTTAAAATCTAATTTGTTTTTATAAATATATCTTATATAAAACAACTAATAAAATATAAAAACCTATAATAAAACGTAACCATTTTTCTTTACTTTTGTATGTACATACTACATACATATGTATGTATGTATGTACATCAAGTAAGCATGTTCTTGCCACCAAATCCATTGCAGGATAAACGAAATTTAACTATGGAGGTTTAGCTTAGAGAAATACATATAATTTTCGCGGCATCGCCCAAGACGTTCTAACAACCCAACGACGACTGTGTTTGCAAAATGCTATTCTGTAATATTTTCATATACATATAATTATAATTAATGACGAAATCGCGTGTTGGTTTAAAAGTAGAAAACAAAGCAATTTCATGACGAAATATGTTTATCTTAATATTACAAATTTGTTAAAGTGGAAACGTCATGTTATGTAACGTCTTTAGTTAAGCTGGTTGTTGATAGTTGGAAGATATGTGAATGGCGTTATTAAGTTACAGGAAATACATCTATTTGCTATGTGAAAAAAACAACTATGATGTCTTTCGCGTTCAACTCATGAAGAAAGGAACCTATAAATCATCTAAAACTGTTTTTTGGGCCGATACACAATGCAAACTTTAAGTTGCAAACAGCACATAAGGAAAAGAAGACAAATATTCTTGCCGTCTAAACTAGGGCTGATGATACCCGGGTACCCGGGTCTTACGGGTACTATCCGGGTACCCGGGTCTTACGGGTATTACCCGGGTATTACCCGGGTATTACCCGGTATTACCCGGGTATTACCCAGTATTACCCGGATAAATTTCACAATTGATTTAAAAGCAATTATAAACGGTAAATACCGAACTGGGTAATTATAATTTTAAGTCCCAAATGGTTTAGACCATAAATATTTACATACCACTAAAATTGTCAACATAATAATTACGAATAAATATTTAAGAACAAAACTTGAGTTTGCTAAATTATAAAAATTAGTGAATAGTTTTCCATGCGACCAAATTTACCCGGGTAATACCCGAGTACCCGGGTACCCGGGTAATACCCGGAAGGCCCGGGTCGTACCCGGGTCTAATCATCGGTAGTCGATTACCCGGGTCTAATCATCAGCCCTAGTCTAAACCATAGCTTTGTGAAGGTCCGCCGACATGCAAAATTCAACTAAAGTTCTTATTTTGAATCAGCTGTCTTCACCTAAGCTTTTCCTCGCAATAAATTGGCGTATAAGAAATGGTTTTCATCTTATGTTATCGACCTATAAATCTAGTGCTAATATCTTAGACTTACTGCGGACGGGTATTTTATACATTTTTCCCATGGAACCATAACCTTCCTGGGTATACCATCTAGCTCTTGCTCCTGATTCTGGTAGTATGGCTCTATATGGCTGGCGAATCACGGCAAGCCCCACGGTCTTTCGCCTTTTCCACTTTCCCCAGGGTCCTCGCCTTTTCCACACTCCTTTCTGCATAGCTTTCCTTCCTTCTTCTGCCCTCCTTACTAGAGTTTCACGAGACGCAACACTAGTGTTGCAACTCTCGCACTATCGCATGCGAGACAAGACAACATGCGAGACAACAATTTCTGCCCCATGGCGACAGTAGCGTGACAGTAAAAAATTCCCTGTCTCGCCGAGAAAACACTATCGAATGCGAGACTGTCGCGCTCTCGCTCGATCTCGCGAGATTTCCCAGTCGCTTAATTTTTCCCCGGATCGCTGCGGGATTTCCCGATGCTATAGAAAGTAGAGTTTTATATTTTCGTCGGTAATATATTTATGAGTTGGACAACCCCAGTCTTCCAGAGTTTAAAGGTGCCGGTAAATCCCCAAAACGCGGGCGAGAGCGCGAGTGCACCCTTCTAAACCTCCCAGTGTCTTATCGAGAGAAGCGTCCCTAATCTAGTCACACTACTCTCGCGGAGACACTGGGTGGTGTGAATAAAAACTAAGTGAACACTCTGAGTGGATTCTCTTGAGAAGGGGGTGTCGTCCAGAGTGAACTCTAATTAGGAGGGAATCAAAATTCTCTTATATGTTAATTTTATGTTAATTTTTTAAATTCTTTTTCAATGTATTTTTTATTCTGTTTAGATTCAGAGGTTGGATTAAAATAAATTTCCTAAATTTTTTAATAATATTTCAACAATTTTGAAATATTTTTTCATATTCAACCTTAATTTTACCCCCTTAAAGGCACAAACAGATTGTCGCAGAAGTCGTGGCGGCGGCCACTTGCGAAGGAATTTTCCACACATTTAAATTTTCCGCAGGGCAAAAACGAAGGAGGGGGAAGGTCGAGAGTGCAACACTGACTCTCGCGAGACTAACGGGACACTATCGCGACACAACATTATAATATCACTGTTGCACTGGGGTGCGAGACACGACAACAGTGGTCTCACTCTCAGCGCAGCGAGATCGATACCGCGGCCGACTGTTGTCTTGTCTTGCTCTCGTGAAACTCTTTACATTCCTGATTCCTCCTGTCATAACCTTCCTTAGCCCTTCCTGCTCCTCCAAAGCGCATGTAATTGGTTGGTTGATGAGATTCAACTCGTTTCAGGAGACATGACACTCCAGCGAGTTGTTTCACGATGCCCCGATGTCAAAGTCGCGACAGTAATGGTTGGGAGTAGGTGGACTGAAGAATATCGCTGGTAGGTTGTGACAGTTCCTTCCTTCCCCGACTAGAGCTGCTGTTCGACATGGCACTCTATATGAAGAAAATAGACTGTCGACACAGTATAAAGGACGTTTCCTGAGACTCTAGTCTTTCACATAAAAAAAAAATTCTTTCTTAATTCCTGCTTCGTATGTCCTGGTTCTTTCTTCTGTTTAAAATATATGTAGCTCTCGTCCAGACCACGGACCCTTTTCGTTACTTTGTTTAGTTTTCCAATAGGAACGGTACTTATATCAAAATTGTTAAAACATCTTTTATAGTTATTAATAGAACCCGACTGATAACGGAAATTTTTCTTTCTATTTTAATTTTTCCGTCAAACCGGTAACTTTTATCAAAAATTAAAATCAAATAAAATGTGAAGGAACAGGAGTCTCCTTTTTCTTGTGAATCTCCATGGGTTTGATTCGACAAGGCGTAAAATAGTGAGAAATGCCAAAAGGTCGCCCTTATCGGCTGCTTTTCGATTGCCATCCTACGGAGCACTCGTTCCCTAGAATAGTTACGGACGCAGAAGCTGGTCCTCTTTAAATTTGGGAAAATCTTTTTCTCAATCACTTTGAGATTGCGGCCCTCCTAAACCTATATCCTGGCGACAGTATTCGTCAGCCATTAGCTGGTGGGTTGTTGGTCCAGTTGGTCTTAGTAAACCCTGCTATCTTCCAAGCCAAAAACTGAGACGAACAATCGCCTTCAAGACTATCGTTTACAGGATGGAGTCACAAACTGAAGAGGGTTTCTACTTCGTCAATTTCCATCCAATGGCGCTACAGCCCAAATCGAGCCTTGGCCTCCTCTAGGGCATTTCTCCAAGTTTGACGGTCCCTTGCAGCATGTCTCCAGTTCCGGATGTTGAGCATTGACTCTGCGTCAGCCGTCACAAAGTCTATCCATCTCCTCCTGGGTCTACCTACTGGCCTACTTCCCGAAATTTCTGATGCCATAAGCCGTTTTGGGATGCGATTGTCCTCCATTCTGATCACGTGGCCGGCTAGTCTCAATCTGTTGATTTTTATTAAAGTTGAGAGTTGTGGGTCGTCAAAAATTTCATACAACTCGTTGTTGTATCTTCTTCGCCATATTCCATCCTCTCTGATTGGGCCTATTATGCATCTGAGAATTTTCCTCTCGAACCTGTTGACTCGTTCCTCTATGTCCTGGGTCATAGTCCAAGTCTCGCTACCATAACACAGTACTGGTCGTATTACTGTTTTGTAGAGTGAGAGTTTCGTTTTCCTGTGCACAAATCTTGAGTGCAGGATTTGTTTTTGGGCATAAAAGGCTCTATTAGCCAGTAGTATTCGTCTGGTTATTTCTTCTTTTTCTTCGTTTCTTTTTGTGATAGTAGACCCAAGGTTCGTTTTTTCTTCGTTAATCTGTTACAACATTTTGGATCCTTACTTTCGCCAGTGAGCTATTTGTGGCGCATTTGATTAGTACCATGATGTGATGTGCGCCATGATTGTGGCGCATTTGATAAGTACCAACTTTGAGGGGACTCCTATTTCCGATAAGATCTCGTATAGCCTCTCTCTGTTTATTGAGTCATATGCCTGTTGAAAGTCGACAATATCTGGTATACATCTACATTCCTTTCCCAGGTTTTCTCCAGAATTTGCCTTAAGGTCAGCAGTTGGTCCGATGTTGACCTGTTTGTCCTAAAACCAGCTTGATATTCTCCTATAAGGCTTTCCACTATAGGTTCCAGTTTTTGTTTCACAAGGATTGTGAAGATTTTGTAGCTGGTGCTGAGGAGTGAGATGCCTCTGTAGTTTTTGCAGTTTAATTTATCTCCTTGTATATTGGACATATAATCGCTTTCTTCCAGTCCTCTGGTATAACTTCTTCCTCCCAGATGGTGCATAAGAGTTCGTGTAATGTTCTTAATAGTTGGGGTCCTCCTTCCTTTAGCAGCTCAGCAGCTATTCCATCGGCGCCAGGCGATTTGTTGCTGTTCTGCCTTTTTACAGCTTGCCGAACCTCATCCAGTGTTGGTGTTTCTATTGAGATGTTATCTTGGGGAATTACGAATGCCTCCGTCTCTGCATTCTCGTTTGATATGGAGATAGGATTCAATAGGTTCTGAAAATACTCTCTCCACCTTCCCTTTATCCTATCAGGATCTGCCAACAAGTTCCCATCTATGTCCTTGCAGATGTCCGTTCTTGGCTGGAACTTATTGGTGATCTGGCGAGTTCCTTTGTACGCTTGTCTAATTCTCCCTTCATTGAAGTCTTCCTGTATCTGTAAGATTTTCCTATTTAGGTATTCCCTCTTCTTCTTTCTGCACAGCTTGTCTGCGATTTTTCTTTTTTCCTTGAAGACTTCCATCCTTGCTCTTGTTGGCCTTGCGATGTACTCTCGGTGGCTCTGGTTTCTTTCTTCAATTGCGGTTCTACAGTTTTGGTCAAACCAATCAATTCTCGTCTGTCTGGGGGGGCCCAGCCTAGTGCCTCTTCTGCTGCCCCCTTTATGCTGCTTTTGACCTGTTCCCATTTGTCGTTGATGCTGGGCTGCTCATCTACCTCTATCAAGTTTTGTACGACAGCATGTTGGTAGGCATCTCTTATTTCTTCCCGTTTTAGCTTATCTATATCGTATTTTGGTTGAGTTTGCACTCTATGCGTTTTAGTTGCTATCCGGGTTCTCAATTTCACTTTGACTAGATAGTGGTCCGAGCCACAGCATGCTCCTCTCATTGTTCTTACGTCCAGTATACTCGTGGCCCCTCTTCTTTCAATTAGGACGTGGTCAATTTGATTATTAGTTACTCCGTCCGGTGATTGCCACGTCATCTTATGTATATCTTTGTGCGGGAACACTGTTGAACTTACTACCATTGCGTTTGAGCCTGCGAAATCAATCAATCGACTACCATTGTCATTGGTAACGTTGTGTAGGCTATGCTTTCCTACCTGGAGGAGTTCGACTCCTAGGAACTCCTCTTCTTTTCCTACTTTGGCATTCATATCTCCAAGCACCATTTTAATATCGTTTGACGGTATTAACCTAATGGTGTTTGTTAGCTCTTGGTAGAATCCCTCTTTCTCCTCATCCGTTTTCTCTTCTGTGGGCGCGTGGACGTTTATAAGACTGATGTTATGTAGCCTTGTTTTAATGCGAAGTGTGCATATTCTATTGCTGACTGGTTTGAAGTCCAGAATCAGTGATTTCATTTCCTTCTCTATGATGAATAATCGTCAATTTGCCATCGGAAAAATGTCCAGGAAGACTGCCAAGACTGCCAATTTATCGCTGTATAGGGCATTACGGCTCTAGCCTTTTCTTCTTCTTTGGTCCATGCTCTCCTGGAGAACGGCAATCTTGGAAGGTTGGTGGTTCGTTGATTGTGAAGCCAAACCTTCTGTGCTTGGGCGCTCTCTAGCTCTGAGCTGATGCATATGGGGTTTGTCCATAAAAGTCATATTAGTGAAGGAATGTTCCATCCTAACAGAGCCTCCATATCAGGATAATGCATTTTCATTTGGGTACGCCCGGCATCTAATGGAGATTGTTCGCGGCAGTGCAAAAACCACCCACTGCCATGCAGCCCTCGACACGAAGACATTTATATCTTGATTTAGTAGGTCTAAGAGCGTGCTCCAAACTAGCGTCGTTGTTCTTTCTATAGACGGTAAAGAGCTATGAAGAAAGCATTTTTCTAAATTTCAGGGTATATACAGGGTGCGCCAGAGAAACTTACTTATTGGAAAGGTCAATAAAAACAAAAGTACTTCAGTTATTGTTTTAACTTTTTTTTATTTGAGAAC